>CM024789.1:620491-705491 GCA_014281875.1 Nibea albiflora
CGTCCAGCTCCGGGCCGCTATCGCTCTGGTTGTAAACCTCCAGACTGTCGTACAGCAGGTCCAGGTCCTCTTCAGCCTCTTGACTCTGACCCACTGGATCTGAGTCCAGAACCTACAGCACAGAATCCAGATGTCAGGACAGCTACCTGAATGATCTACGAGGTGGCTCAGCAGCACAAGATTTACAGGATTAAAGTATTTATTTAGTAATATC
Source organism: Nibea albiflora (assembly GCA_014281875.1). Lineage (NCBI taxonomy): Eukaryota > Metazoa > Chordata > Actinopteri > Sciaenidae > Nibea > Nibea albiflora. The sequence goes on from CM024789.1 coordinate 620,706, forward strand.
CAGGTTCAAAGTACTTAATCATTAGAGCAGTGAAACACACGAGCCCAACTGTTCAAATATGAAACCCCCCAAAAAAACATCCAGACTTGATCTTTCAGACTGTTTTCTGTAACCTGTGAGTCGTGTGTGGAGTACGAACCTCATCTGTGACTTTGAATCTTCTCAGCAGAGCCACAAACTTCTGTCTGAAGTTCGGCTGCTGAGTGACAGAAAACAAAGAAGAAAAGTGAGACAGGAGGAAAGTTTGTAGGTTTCTTCACTGATCATCTTGATGCTCTGCGGCAGGACATCTGATGGGTGTGTTCCTGGAAATCAGCACCTCTGATTGGTCCTCACCTGCGTCAGCGAGGCCGTTCGGATCATTTTCCTGTGAGACTTCTTCATCTTTCGCTGGACGTCCTCATCATCGTCGTACATATCCTGAGAAAAGGTTTTAGTCAAACGTTGTGCCAGCAGAGTGCTTTGGTTGTACCATTGTGAGCGTTAGCTAATGTTAGCGCTTAGCTCAAATATGACTGATTTGATCATCAGACTCATTTTTAATCAGCTGTCTCACTGATTAACAATGGCTGCATTCCATTTAGTTGTTCGAGGTCCAGACTCCTGATCTTGTGCCTGTTGACGTACTGACACTCCTAATCAGATCGTCATCACTGTGTCTGTCAGTCACCTGAGGTGGGACCGCGTCATCGCTTCCTTCCTGCTCGGAGGAGAAGCTGTCGTCATCGTCGTCCCAGTAGTTTTCCATGTCAGGAGAGCGATCTGTCCAACAGACGGACAAACATCGTCAACAGACAGTAGAGGCAGACACAAACAATCCAGTGTTTGTGTCTCTTTGTGGTTGTTTTGTGTCTCTTTGTGGTTGTTTTGTGTCTCTTTGTGTCTCTTTGTGTTGTTTTGTGTCTCTTGTGTTGTTTTGTGTCTCTTTGTGTTGTGGTGTGTCTCTTTGTGTCTCTGTGTAGTTTTATGTCTCTGTGTAGTTTTGTGTCTTTGTGGTTGTTTTGTGTCGCTTTGTGTAGTTTTGTGTCTCTTTGTGTCTCTATTGTCTCTTTGTGTCTCTTTGTGTTGTTTTGTGTCTCTTTGTGTCTCTATTGTCTCTTTGTGTCTCTTTGTGTTGTTTTGTGTCTCTTTGTGTCTCTATTGTCTCTTTGTGTCTCTTTGTGTTGTTTTGTGTCTCTTTGTGTCTCTATTGTCTCTTTGTGTCTCTTTGTGTTGTTTTGTGTCTCTTTGTGTCTCTATTGTCTCTTTGTGTCTCTTTGTGTTGTTTTGTGTCTCTTTGTAGGTTTGTGTCTCTTTGTGTAGTTTTAAGTCTCTTTGTGGTTGTTTTGTTTCTCTTTGTGTAGTTTTGTGTCTCTTTGTGTAGTTTTAAGTCTCTTTGTGGTTGTTTTGTTTCTCTTTGTGGTTGTTTCGTCTCTAGGATTGTTTCTGGTTCTGGTTCTGGTGCTAGTGGTCCTGTTCAGTGATGGATTGTGGGTCAGCAGCACTTTGTCGTGTCTTGTTTGTAGTTTTTGAAGTTCTTCTTTGAGACACAGTTTGTGTGTCGTGGTTCAGACCAATCAGGATCCAGGATGTAGTGATCACCTGATGCTGTCATACACACAGAAGGTCATCCTCATTGTTCTCCTACCCGAGGCCTTCGTCTTGTTGCCATGGTGACCACTTATGTCCTCCTGCTCAATCGGCTGGCTGAAGAGAGAATGGACGCTCAGCTCCGCCGCACGCACCGAAGCATCCTTCAGGTTGCTATGGAGACCGAGGATGTGGGATCCGTCTGCCGGATGCTGCATCACCTGGGAGATACACACACACAGATAACCGCCCACACACACACAGAAATCAATCATTTCATGTTTTCTTGCTCATGTAGGCCGATCAAATTTCAGTGTGAAGTAAAACAACAACAATAATAATAATGTGTCTCTGGTAAAGTCTTCTGACTCAAAGCACTTTTACAGTACATATCTCATTCACCCGTTCACACACATTCACACACTGATGGCACGACCTCTGAGCCCTGTCCTTCAGAGAACATCATTAATATTGTTCACAGCTGATTTGTTTATTTTTCTGTGTCTAACAAGTAGCAGTCATGCTAGCAGCTGTGTGAGGCTATAGTGATGCTAAAAGCTAACATGCTAATGTTTGTGGCTATGGAGGAGAAATGCTGCGTGACGTCTATTTAACATCTCATGCTATGTCCCAGTGCAGATCCTTCTGGTAGTCCTTCCTGCTGTAGTGCTCTGATTTTAATACTCATGGACTCATGGACTTTAGCATGTTAGCATGGTAATGGGCTTATGAGAAGCTTTCAAATTAAAATGAATTCCTCCTGAGGGGACCGCGAACATTCCATCAGCCGCCGTACCTCGGCCATGTTGATGACTCCGACGGCGAGCGTCTTGTAGCCCAGAATGGTTCGGTTCTTGTACCTCTTCCTCCTCTGCAGCATCACATGCAGACGATTCACGTCTCGCTTCAGGAAGTGAGGATACTGAAAGACACACGCAGGTTTAACAGGGTGGAATTCATCCTCTAAGGAGCAGGAGCAACATCAGAATCATGTAATATTATGAATCAAATGTGTGACCTGCAGCGAGAAGGTGAGCTCCAGCTCTGTTTCCATCAGGCCGTCTGGAGGAAGAAGGTATTCATTGGACCTTAAAGTCCGTTTAGAGCCCTGAGAGAGACACAAAGACACCAACACCAAAATAAGACGTATCAAATTAAATCATTTGATTATAGATCAAATGATCGAAGTTGACTGAAGTTGACTGAAGTTAATCGAAGTTGACTGAAGTTGACTGAAGTTGACTGAAGTTGACCGAAGTCGACCGAAGTTGACCGAAGTCGACCGAAGTCGACCGAAGTTGACTGAAGTCGACCGAAGTTGACCGAAGTTGACTGAAGTTGACTGAAGTTGACTGAAGTTGACTTCGTGCTAACGTTGGAGCCGTTTCCGCAGGCTTACAAAGGCTGAAGCTAGCTAGCTAGCTAGTGCTGTGTGTGGATACGGACACGTTAGCATTAGAGTTTGATGTCATATCACCTGTTTGCAGTCATACACCTTGTTTCATCGCTCAGGTGGTCTCACCTGGATCTTCACAGCGATGAGCACAGAGCTGAGCTCTCGGTCCAGTTCCTTCAGAACCATCAGCCTCTTCAGAGTCAGACTGCACAACCTGGACAGACACGAGTCAATCACATCAAACCATCAGTACTGAAGGTCTCTGTCCACATTTCACACCCCAAGTGTCTTTTAATGTGAAGTACCTTCCAAACACACAAGAAACATTAACACATCCATCCACGGGTTCATCCTCTGGGGACCGTGAATGTTTCCTCTGGGGACGACTAGACCCGTATTCTGGATTCAAAGTTATCAAGAAGACTCCGCACAGAGTAACAGCTGATTATAAATGATAATCAATATGTGGTCACATTTCAAAGACGCAGATATTAATGAGAATCATTGATGCTGCCTTTCATTTTAAGTTCAACATTTAAAGCTCATTTCGATCAATGTTCAGTGTTTGTAGTTTTACGTCATTTGAGTCAGAAACAGGCCGATGAATCCGTTTGTCACAGGTCAGGATGGATTTCATACTGAGGAGCTGTGAGACTGTCGACCTGACCGTCCTGGTATCTCATTACTGAAGGATCATGCAGGGACTCGTCCTCCGCCTCAGCTGAGAGGAGCTAACACCTGCTAATACCTGCTGACCTGCTAATACCTGCTAATACCTGCTGACCTGCACGGTGACTTGTGATCACGTACAGCAGAGAAAAAAGGATTTTATCTCTCTGTGTTCGTTTCCCTCTCTACATTTAAGACATCCTGAAACATCCAAACATGATGAAACTATTAAAAATCAAACAAAGCAAAAGTAAATATCTGAACCATTGTTAGAACAACATCTCCCACTGTGTAACTATGTTCCGCTGTACTCAAGTATTTTTTCTGATCGCATTACTTATGATCAAAAACTAGCTGACAGCAGCTACAGTTGTCAGCAGTTTACTTCATTGTCCATCAGGAAAGTCCCAACATGTTATTGGTTTCACTCTGATGTTTGTTGCATTTGTTGTTCTGGTAAAGAAACGAGCGGTCCTAAATTGGATCCATGAGGAACTCCACGAGAACATCTCAGATCATCTGTAGTCTTTGCTATGAAGACAGAAACGTCGCTGCTTCCTGGGTCAACACGACCACTTAAGAGGATTAACTCCGATTGGTCGAGTTTGTTCACCCCCACATCGTCACACTGCTGATAACCCGCTAAACTAATCGTCAACTGTCTTTATTCTTCAACGTGTTAGTGGATCTTTACTGTGTTTTGATTGGCTGCTGTAATGTGATGTAATTAATGATGTCATGAGTCTCTGATCCTAAGTCCATTATGATGCTGCTGATCCAGACTCACCTGTGTGTCGTTAAGGTCACTGTGTGTCGTTAAGGTCACCTGTGTGTGTCGTTAAGGTCACCTGTGTGTCGTTAAGGTCACCTGTGTGTCGTTAAGGTCACCTGTGTGTTGTTAAGGTCACCTGTGTGTCGTTAAGGTCACCTGTGTGTGTCGTTAAGGTCACCTGTGTGTCGTTAAGGTCACCTGTGTGTGTCGTTAAGGTCACCTGTGTGTCGTTAAGGTCACCTGTGTGTTGTTAAGGTCACCTGTGTGTCGTTAAGGTCACCTGTGTGTGTCGTTAAGGTCACCTGTGTGTTGTTAAGGTCACCTGTGTGTCGTTAAGGTCACCTGTGAGTCGTTAAGGTCACCTGTGTGTCGTCAAGGTCACCTGTGTGTGTCGTTAAGGTCACCTGTGTGTCGTCAAGGTCACCTGTGTGTGTCGTCAAGGTCACCTGTGTGTGTCGTTAAGGTCACCTGTGAGTCGTTAAGGTCACCTGTGAGTCGTTAAGGTCACCTGTGTGTCGTTAAGGTCACCTGTGTGTGTCGTTAAGGTCACCTGTGTGTGTCGTTAAGGTCACCTGTGTGTCGTCAAGGTCACCTGTGTGTGTCGTTAAGGTCACCTGTGTGTGTCGTTAAGGTCACCTGTGTGTGTCGTTAAGGTCACCTGTGTGTCGTTAAGGTCACCTGTGAGTCGTTAAGGTCACCTGTGTGTGTCGTTAAGGTCACCTGTGTGTCGTTAAGGTCACCTGTGAGTCGTTAAGGTCACCTGTGTGTGTCGTTAAGGTCACCTGTGTGTCGTTAAGGTCACCTGTGAGTCGTTAAGGTCACCTGTGAGTCGTTAAGGTCACCTGTGTGTTGTTAAGGTCACCTGTGTGTGTCGTTAAGGTCACCTGTGTGTGTCGTTAAGGTCACCTGTGTGTGTCGTTAAGGTCACCTGTGTGTCATTAAGGTCACCTGGTTTAGGACTACACTGTATGTGACATGAGCGAGTTGATGACTTCCAAACGTTCTGGATTGCGACTCACCTGCTGTCTTTCCACACCTGTCTCCCATAAATTACAGATGTGCAACATCAAATACAGCTTGAGGATATTTTCTAAGAACATACGAGGAAATGTTGTTAATTAATGTTCCTGAGTCTGAATTCAGATTCAGTCAGAAATGTTTTAAACCTGATCAGTGTGGATGTGACGTTTAACCTGTCCACTGTTCTAATCATCATCATCATCATCATCATCATCATCATCATCCATCACTGACTTCAAATGATCTAAAAATACATCACATGTTTCCATGACAACGTTTCTTGTCAGAAAGAAAACATTTAAAATGGATCCAGATTTTTCCGTTAAGTTTCGTTAAGTTTCGTTAAGTTTCTCTTCCAGGAGCTCCATGAACGCGGACCGCAGCACCTTCCTGGCCGAACACTAATCCTCTTACCTGGGCACGCAGCTCGGGGAGGACCGGTCGATCTCCCAGGTCGCCAAACAGGTTCATCGGCACCGGGACTCGGCCGTCAGCCTCGCCGACAGCACCGGACCCGTCGACGGGGTTGACCGGGTCCGGTGGGAAAGCGCTCCCCCGGACTCCTCCTCTGTCCGCAGCCGCCGCCATCGTCGCTTCTCCGGGTCGACAGGTCGCTATGATGCCGGCTGCTGATCCTCCAGTCCGGCTGGAAGAGAGCGGGGCGGGGCGGAGGATGGATGAACCGGAGAGCTTCACTGATCCCGAATCAGTCCGTGCACACCGGAACAGGACGGAACCGAGAGGTACCCAGAGGATGATTACACGTTACTACGTTACTACTCCATTACATGATATTATGATATTAATGTAACGAGTCATTCCATGAAATGGCAGTTTGAGCCCCCCTCACCAACATTTATATTTAAACAGCCTGACATCGAAATGTGTCCAGATCAGGGAGGTCACCCAGAGCAGCCGAGATCTCCGAGGTTACAGCAAAGGCTGGTTAACAGAGCAGTGACCCACAGTGTCATTTTAGAAAGGGAGGACAGAAGAACTGATCTGAACTACAGGGAAGAAGAAGGAACAAAAGAAACTTCAAATCAGCCACTTATTTGGGATATTAATAATAAAGGATGGAAAGGCAGCTGATGCCAAAGTCATGATAAATGTCATGATAAAAAAGTCAACATCATGACAGACTTCAGGTTCACAGATGATGTGAGTACAATCAGCTCAGGAACCAAACAAACAGAGCAAAGTCAAAATGCAAAGAAGGTTCCTGATGGAACATCCACATCCACAGATGCCTTTTGGCAGACGTGAACTCTCTCTGAACGTGACACATGCATGTAACGCTCAGCTCATTGACACCGCCAACACTGGACAGACAGACAGATCGTTTGCCCCGCGGGTAACTGTCATGGTGACAGTCCAGAAACATGTCAGGGGAAGATGATGAAACAAATGTAGTTTTTATTTAATTTGAAACTTTATTAATCACACATGACAGGTGAACCTGTCACACATGTACAGGATGCCTAATACACAGCCTGGAGCTCGGCCATGGCATGGGGGTGAAGTGACGCCCCACCAACTGTCAGTTCACCTTTCCAATCTTCAAGCAGTGAGTGGGAATCGAACCGCAAACCTTCAGGTTATTGGACAACGCACTCTCTATTCGCAGGGCTTAGAGGAGTGCAATGGCTGAGCCTCACTCTGGGTGAACCACCTTGTTGATCATGGTAACTCCCCTGCCAGTATGAACAACAGTAAGTATAAACATCACCATCAGTTCATGTTCACCACCAAACAAGCGGCCTTCATGTTGATCAGCTGATCCTTCATGATCCATGATATATATAATATCAATATTAATGAATTATGAACTAAGAATATATTATTAATATTAACAATAATGGATAAAGATTCTTAATGAAGAACTTTAAATGAATATCAGACCTCTGCTGCCACCGTGTGGACAGACACAGACAGGAAGAGGCGGGGCCTATCAGACACCTGAGCAATAAAACATTCATTCATCAGCTTCTCTCTGTTTCTCCTGGATTCCTGTGTGACTAACTTTTTACTTCTTAACATCGACCTCTTCAAACCTGTAAACAACAACATCTTGTATTTATTTGATCAGGATGTATATTTCCATTCTGATCACTTACCATGTTACATCATGGCCACTTTACCGTATAAATACTCCATTAAACAGTTTTATGTGTCATTCAAATACTGATTCATTTCATGTATATAATGATTTCACTGTTTACATTTCAGTGGGTGGGGCTCACGCTCATCTGATCCATTGCTTTGGTCTGAAGTCACACCTGCCGCTCCATCACATACCTTACCTGTCCAAGGTGTGCTAAGTAATTTCATGTTAGCTGGGTGTGCTACTAATCACAGCATCCTCCATCTTCTCTATCCAGACTCTACTTCAGACCAAAGCAATGGATCGATGAGCGTTAGCCCCACCCACTGACTTTGATGGGCGAGTTTTACAGGAGCTGATTGGACAGCACGGCGATGACGATCTTTCCTGTTTACGTCAGGTCGAAACACCACGTGATCAGTGACGTGTCACGTGGTGTGCCGCTCAGCTGACTCGTGCCGTCTTCCGGGTCGTCGCTCGGTGTTTACTCGCTTTTAACTCCGCTGCGCGTGAAGCCAGGTAAAAACTGCATTCTTCAAATCTGACGTCAGAAACGACGAGTTTCATGACGTCACACTGTCATTGATTTGAATCGTCTGAAGAAGAAGAAAGTTTGATTATGAGGTCAGATAATGATCGAGGAGACGAGTGACAGACGGAAACATACGAACAGTCACGGGGTGTGCTTTTATTTTGAAACATACGAACACGAAGTCACGGTGTGTGCTTTTATTTTGAAAGATAAAACAGAATTAATATGTTCAAATTAAAATTTTAAGTTTCCGCCAAACAGGAAGTGGGGTCTGTTTACTTCCTGTTTTTATGGTCAGAGAGGGAGGGGCTTGTCGTGGATAATTGCAAGCTAGCGCTACAAGCTAGCATCAGCGTCTATCATCCAGTGACCAACCAGAACCTCAGAACCAGCAGAGAGCACAGCTCACTACAGAGGCGGTTTACCTGGGGTGTCAGAAGAGGAGGTCCTGGGTTTGGTGATCCTGGGCTTGGAGGTCCTGGGTTTGGAGGTCCTGGGTTTGGAGGTCCTGGGTTTGGAGGTCCTGGGTTTGGAGGTCCTGGGTTTGGAGGTCCTGGGTTTGGTGGTCTTGGGTTTGGAGGTCCTGGGTTAGGCGGTCTTGGGTTTGGTGATCCTGGGTTTGGTGGTCCTGGATTTGGTGGTTGTGGTTTAGTGGTCTTGGGTTAGGAGGTCCTAGGTGAGGTGGTCTTGGTCTCGTGGTCTGGCCGTGGTGTTTCTGGCCGTTCTCGTCCTCACTCACAGTTCTGTTGTTTGCAGTCGTTGCTGCATAGAGCCGCCATGAACGCCTCAGACAGTGACGACGATTCGTACAACGAGAGGACAGCGCTGGTCCAGTCTGAGAATCCAGTGGTGCCGTCCTACAGACCAGAACCAGACGTCAACCCACCCAGTGACTCACCGCCCAAGAGGGTAAGGGGTTCATTTATTGGTCTATAGTAGTGAAATGTTCTTGTTGCTGGTCTGATGGAATTCCTGTTGCACTGACACTAAATGGCGCCCTGTGTTGGTCCAGTCTGGGGTGACCAGGAGAGCGGGCCCGGCTGCCATGGACGGAGGCGGCGGTGGCAGTGTCGGCGGCTCGGACCAGGATGTGGACGCAGACGATGAGGAGCTGACTCTGAAGTACGGCGCCAAGCACGTCATCATGCTCTTCATCCCTGTCACACTCTGCATGGTGGTTGTGGTTGCCACCATCAAGTCAGTCAGCTTCTACACCGAGAAGACCGACCAGCAGCTGTAGGTCCATGCCGTGTCCATCGCAGGTTAACTGCTCTGTGATGGCTCACGGCTAACATGTTTGTCCCTGCAGGATCTATACGCCGTTCACGGAGAACACCCCCTCGGTTGGCCGCCGGCTTCTCAACTCAGTCCTCAACACCATCATCATGATCAGCGTCATTGTGGTCATGACCATCTTCCTGGTCATCCTCTACAAGTATCGCTGCTACAAGGTCAGCACCAGCACTTGAAAACGTGACGTGACCTGACTTTATATGACCTGATGTGACCTGAGCTGACGTGTTTGTGTCTGTGTTCAGTTCATCCACGGCTGGCTCATCCTGTCCTCCCTCATGTTGCTCTTCTGGTTCAGCTTCATGTACCTTGGGTGAGTCGTCTCTTATTTATTTGTGAACACAGTGAACTTGTTTTGATGTTAACGAGACACTTCAGATGCATTTTGTTCTTTTTCTGTTTCCCAGAGAAGTGTTTAAGACGTACAACCTAGCAGTAGACTATCCGACGGTGGGGGTGATCATCTGGAACTTCGGGGCGGTGGGGATGATCTGTATCCACTGGAAGGGCCCCCTCCAGCTGCAGCAGGCGTACCTGATCCTCATTAGCGCTCTCATGGCCCTGGTCTTCATCAAATACCTGCCGGAGTGGTCGGCTTGGGTCATCCTGGGGGCAATCTCGGTCTACGGTGAGTTGCCGTGTGAGACTTTCACGGTACCTAAGGAGGAGTCACCTGTATGGCTCGATTGTTCGTTACACCTGGCGACAGGCATGTGACATACGGTAGCTGCTGAAGGCTAACTTTTCATAGCCTAGCTAACTATGCTAAGGTTACTGTGATGTCACTGCGGTAGAATACTCGACTTCAAAAAGAATCGACAGCTGCAGCCCTAATTCAGATTGAATTGAATTCAATTTAAAATTAAATTTCGGCGCAGCCCGAATGTTTGAAACTCAACATACTACAAAACTGGAACTGTGCCGAAATAATAATACCAACGTTACAATAGACATATTCCTGCAAATGTTTCACAATAAAAGCGTTGTTAGAACTGGCTTTTAATTTGAAACAAATCATGAGATGATGGTGGTGATGATGATGATGATGATGGGATGATGAGATGATGTGAGGATGATGTGGTGATGATGATGGTGATGATGATGATGATGATGATGGTGATGATGATGATGATGATGGTGATGATGATGGTGATGGTGATGATGATGATGGTGGTGATGATGGTGATGGTGATGGTGATGATGGTGATGATGATGATGGTGATGATGGTGATGGTGATGGTGATGATGATGATGGTGATGATGGTGATGGTGGTGATGATGGTAATGGTGATGGTGATGATGATGATGGTGGTGATGATGGTGATGGTGATGATGGTGATGATGATGATGGTGATGATGATGATGATGGTGGTGATGGTGATGATGATGGTGATGATGGTGATGGTGATGATGGTGATGATGATGATGGTGATGGTGATGATGGTGATGATGATGATGGTGATGATGATGATGATGGTGGTGATGGTGATGATGATGGTGATGATGGTGATGGTGATGATGGTGATGATGATGATGGTGATGATGATGATGGTGATGATGGTGATGATGATGATGGTGATGATGGTGATGATGGTGATGGTGATGATGGTGATGGTGATGATGATGATGGTGATGGTGATGGTGGTGATGATGGTGATGATGATGATGATGATGTTGACCTTTGTTCCCATCATGCCTTGCTCTGGTTGTTGTTGCAGACCTGGTGGCCGTCCTGTCACCTAAAGGTCCTCTCAGGATGTTGGTGGAGACGGCTCAGGAACGTAACGAGCCCATCTTCCCCGCCCTCATCTACTCCTGTGAGTCGTCCTACCACAAAAGAACATCAGCATGCTAACATTAGCTAATTAGCAGTAAACAGTGTTTGTTGTAGCTGTGAGGATCGATAAAGTTATTGAAATCCATCCTGACGGGAACGTGAGTGAGTTTCTATTTTGTATTTATTTTGTTCTTTTTCAGCTGCCATGATGTGGACGGTGGGGATGGCGAACCCAGCGGACGCCCAGCGCTCCGGACACGAAACAGGTCCAAACAATGTCTCAAGCAAAAATCAAGAGAAACGAGGCAGCGACACCTGGAACAGGGTCAGCCTACAGTAACTGATCACTCAGCTGCCATTTTGTTTTTCAGACGAGGAGGCGGAGCAAAGCAGCAGAGGGGCGCAGCCTGAGAGTCGACAGTCCCGGGCAATTCCTGAAGATGACCTGGAGGAGGACAGTGAGTTTATTCAGTCACTCCTCAGCCACAGGAAGTGATGTAACATTGTGTGTCACAGGTGTGTCACAGGTGTGTTTCATGTGTTTGTAGGAGGCGTGAAGCTCGGCCTTGGTGACTTCATCTTCTACAGTGTTCTGGTTGGAAAAGCAGCAGCGACCGGTGGAGACTGGAACACAACACTCGCCTGCTTCGTTGCCATTCTGATAGTAAGTTTTACAAAATCTACACCTCAACACCTGTCCTCTACCTGTAACACATCTGTCCTCTGCCTGTAACACACCTGTCCTCTACCTGTAACACACCTGTCCTCTGCCTGTAACACACCTGTCCTCTACCTGTAACACACCTGTCCTCTACCTGTAACACACCTGTCCTCTGCCTGTAACACACCTGTCCTCTGCCTGTAACACACCTGTCCTCTACCTGTAACACACATGTCCTCTGCCTGTCACACACCTGTCGTGTACCTGTAACACACCTGTCCTCTGCCTGTAACACACCTGTCCTCTACCTGTAACACACATGTCCTCTGCCTGTCACACACCTGTCGTGTACCTGTAACACAGTTGTGTTGTCACACACCTGTCGTGTACCTGTAACACAGTTGTGCGGTAACACACCTGTCGTGTACCTGTAACACAGTTGTGCGGTAACACACCTGTCGTGTACCTGTAACACAGTTGTGCGGTAACACACCTGTCGTGTACCTGTCTCAGGGCCTGTGCCTGACTCTGCTGCTGTTGGCGATCTTTAAGAAGGCTCTGCCAGCGCTGCCCATCTCCATCACCTTCGGCCTGGTCTTCTACTTCTCCACAGACTTCCTGGTCCAGCCCTTCATGGACAACCTGGCGGCTCACCAGTTCTACATCTGACAGGAAGCCATGGCCCCTCACCTTCCTCCTCCTCTTCCTCGTTATCCTAAAGACTACTTCCTGTGCTGGCATCTGACCCGTTTTAAGTCTGTGGGCAACATGACCACAGGAAGTGATGTAAAGCAGACAGAGGAAGTGTGTGTGTTCATGCGTTTTACCTGGCTGTTTCCTCTCAGGTGTGGTTCTGGTCACCTGCTGACTCGTAGTTTAAAGGAAACGTCCGCCTCCCATCCTGTAACCCGCCACGTCTGTAGACTCTGTTTTTTTGGGGACGGTCTGGATGTAACACTCGCTCTCATGTTTGTTTAACCACACACCACGCTGCGTGTGATTGGCTGATGCTCCTGTTGCTCGCTTTTGTTCCTGTTTGGTCTTTTGACTTCCTGTCGTCGGGAACAGGACACATCCACATGAGGCGGTCACGTGACACTACATCCACCACAGATTTCATGGCTAGTGAGCTTAGCATTACCTAGCTTATAGCTAGCCTCTCAGCTTTCTGTGTGTGGCAACTTTTTAACTTTTTTAACACTGAAAGCAAAAAAACTCGACACATTCACACCTCCACCCAAACGTCAGCATCCACCTTCACGACTGGTTCTGCTAAAGCCAGTCCAGATACCGAGGACAGGTGAGACTGTAAACTCAGTGAGGACCCACAGGGACCCGAGGCCTCAGGTTCAGTCAGTTAAACATTGATTATTGATTTGATGAGTTTGTGTATGTTCTTCAATAAAGGAGTTTGTGATCAAACGAACAGTCCTGTTAATTTTTATTAAGCTAAGCTAAGCAGAGGACAGGAAGATCCTTTCAGAATAAAACGCCACACATTCAGCTCAACATGTTTATTGTGGATAAAAAAAAACAGTTCATTAACAAACACGAGTTTCCCTCCGTGACAGACGACTTCAGTTCCTCTCTTCAAACTGAGATTTGTTCTTCAGCAGGAACGCTGCCAGATACTCGATCGGGTTCGGAGGTCTGGAGGAGAAAATGTTGTGGATCAGAGAACACGTTAAGGTTCGTGTCGTGTGGTGGTTAGTTAAAGCTTCCTGTAATGAAGTGAACCTGTGGGTTCGTGTGAGCGCTGGCGGCGTGCTCACCTGTCCTTGGCGAGCACTGACAGGCCCTGCAGCAGGATGGGGACCACCGTCTGGTCCAGGTACGCTCGGGTTGGCAGCGCCTGCAGGTCCACCTTCTGCTTCGAGATCTTCTCTGCACTTGCCTTCTCGTTCTCCACCGTCCTCTGAGGAGCAGCAAAGCATGCTGGGAGTCTGCCTTCATCACTGTGTGTGTGTGTGTGTGTGTGTGTGTGTGTGTGTGTGTTACCTGGAGGTTGTCTGTCAGGCCGTAGTCTGCGTGAGGGTTTTCAGACACCTGGAGGAGGATCAGCATCATTTATTGTTCATGATCAATGCTAACAGTTTCCCCCCGCTTACAGTCTTTGTGCTAAGCTAGGCTAACAACATCTTGGACCAGCTTTCTGAACCATGTGACTCATGAAGGTTCCTCACTGAAGTGTTAACATGTCCGCATGATAAGAGCTGCTAATGTTTCTGAGTGGACAGGAGGGTGAGCGACCAGACCAGGTAACAAACACTTCACCTGACTTCAGGTGGACAATATTCATTTATTATTTAACTCTGACGTTGGTGATGACGTCACATTTTTATATTACATGAAGCAACACGGTCAGAGCGCGGGGAGGATCCAGGAAGTATCTCAGATGAGCGTTTGTAGTCCATCTTCTGGACTTTGTAGTTTTACCACAGATCACGTCAATAACATTCACCGTCGCTTCATGACGGAGTCTAAGTGTGAGAGCAGTCCACTTCTCCTAACTCCTTATCACCTCTCCTTCATGTGTTTCCTTATCACCTCCCCTTCATATGTTTCCTTATCACCTTGTGATGTTGTCAAGGAAAAGTGGTTAGGAAAGGACTTAGGACTCATTTTCTGTGTGACATCATCATGAACAGGCTGGTGAAATACTCACAGGTGTGTGACCCTCCATGGACTGATCCGCATCTGTGTGATCTGAAACACACACAGACAGGTAAACAGGTAAACAGGCAGGTAAACAGGCAGACAGACAGACAGGTAAACAGACAGACAGACAGGTAGACAGACAGACAGGTAAACAGACAGACAGACAGGTAAACAGGCAGACAGGTAAACAGACAGACAGGTAAACAGACAGACAGACAGGTAAACAGGCAGACAGGTAAACAGACAGACAGGTAAACAGGCAGACAGGTAAACAGACAGACAGGTAGACAGACAGACAGGTAAACAGACAGACAGACAGGTAAACAGGCAGACAGGTAAACAGGCAGACAGGTAAACAGACAGACAGGTAAACAGACAGACAGCTGAGTGAACGTCGCGGTGTTTGGTGAGGTGAGGTGTACTCAGTGTGCTGATGAAGGTCATGTGACGTAATCAAAAGAATCCAATGAGGATTCTTCATGAAGCCTGAGCACGTGACCACACAGGTGAGCTGTGAGTAACACGGTAACGGACAGCGTAATGGCGGGAGTCGTTAAACCGGCTGATGATGACGCGCCGAGTCCCGGTAAGATCAAAGATTAACGTAGTTTCACTGTGGCGGGAAAAGTCCGGGCTCCGTTTAACACTGCAAACAGCGTCAGCTGACGGAGGAGCGGACGGAGGAGCTGACGGAGGAGCGGACGGAGGAACGGACGGAGGAGCGGACGGAGGAGCGGACGGAGGAGCGGACGGAGGAACGGACGGAGGAGCGGACGGAGGAGCGGACGGAGGAACGGACGGAGGAGCTGACGGAGGAGCGGACGGAGGAGCTGACGGAGGAGCGGACGGAGGAGCGGACGGAGGAGCGGACGGAGGAGCTGACGGAGGAGCTGATGGAGGAGCGGACGGAGGAGCTGACGGAGGAGCTGATGGAGGAGCGGACGGAGGAGCTGACGGAGGAGCTGACGGAGGAGCTGACGGAGGAGCTGATGGAGGAGCGGACGGAGGAGCTGATGGAGGAGCAGACGGAGGAGCTGATGGAGGAGCTGACGGAGGAGCTGACGGAGGAGCGGACGGAGGAGCTGACGGAGGAGCTGATGGAGGAGCTGACGGAGGAGCGGACGGAGGAGCGGACGGAGGAGCGGACGGAGGAGCGGACGGAGGAGCGGATGGAGGAGCTGACGGAGGAGCTGCATATAAACGGCGGTAAATTAGCTTAGCATGCCATTAGCGCTGTGTGTCCGGTGAATGAAGCCCGTTAACGGATTAAATCGACGGTTAACGGATCAAACCGACCTCTGCAGTTTAAATCGACTCATCACGTCATGAATCCACCCGGAAGCACGCGGCAAACGAACACAAACGACAATAAAAACCGCGAAAAACTGATCAATGGTCAACAGTTCACTCACCGTCCGCCATGTTTGTTGTGGAGATTTACGTAGGATATCCAGCGTACGTCAATTCTGCTCCGAGACTACGTAGATAATACGTCCCAGCGCCGCGCACACATCCGGTTTATTTATGGCGTAAATGTACTTCAAAATAAAAGCACCATCGTTTTTTTTCTGATTGTTTGTGTCACTTATATAAAACATGTTAAGACTGAAGTGCTTCAATAAATTAATATATAATGTCACCAAAAATAAATTAATCATGAATTTAATGAGACATAAATGGTAAAACTGGTTGATGTATCTGTGTATATTCATTTAATTATCATTATATTTATTTCTGTACAGCCACATTAAAAATCATTCTTCTCTGATTTAATGGCGGCTCACACAACATGAGAGGAAACACAATAAAAATGACCTCCTAAGTCCTTTCCTGACCGCTTTTCCTTGACCTCGAAGGAAAACATCACAAGGTGATAAGGAAAGATGTGAAGGAGAGGTCATAAGGAAACATATGAAGGAGAGGGGATAAGGAAACATATGAAGGAGAGGTCATAAGGAAACATATGAAGGAGAGGTGATGAGGCAACATATGAAGGAGAGGTGATAAGGAAACATATGAAGAGGAGGTGATAAGGAAACACATGAAGGAGAGGTCATAAGGAAACATGAAGGAGAGGTGATGAGGAAACATATGAAGGAGAGGTGATGAGGAAACATATGAAGGAGAGGTGATGAGGAAACATATGAAGGAGAGGTGATAAGGAAACACATGAAGGAGAGGTCATAAGGAAACATATGAAGGAGAGGTGATGAGGAAACATGAAGGGGAGGTGATAAGGAAACATATGAAGAGGAGGTGATAAGGAAACACATGAAGGAGAGGTCATAAGGAAACATGAAGGAGAGGTGATGAGGAAACATATGAAGGAGAGGTGATGAGGAAACATATGAAGGAGAGGTGATGAGGAAACATATGAAGGAGAGGTGATAAGGAAACACATGAAGGAGAGGTCATAAGGAAACATATGAAGGAGAGGTGATGAGGAAACATATGAAGGAGAGGTGATGAGGAAACATATGAAGGAGAGGTGATAAGGAAACACATGAAGGAGAGGTCATAAGGAAACATATGAAGGAGAGGTGATAAGGAGTTAGGAGAAGTGGACTGCTCTCACACTTAGACTCCGTCATGAAGCGACGGTGAATGTTATTGATGTGATCTGTGGTAAAACTACAAAGTCCAGAAGATGGACTACAAACGCTCATCTGAGATACTTCCTGGATCCTCCCCGCGCTCTGACCGTGTTGTTTCATGCAGGAAATATAAAAATGTGACGTCATCACCAACGTCAGAGTTAAATAATAAATGAATATTGTCCACCTGAAGTCAGGTGAAGTGTTTGTTACCTGGTCTGGTCGCTCACCCTCCTGTCCACTCACATACAAACATGTTAGCAAGTTATGGCAAAGATATATGATTAATCAGCAACAGGAACTTCCTGATGATCTGCAGGACGCTGGATGGCACAGTTCCAAACAGTTTGTACTGTGTGTGAACGCAGCTCCACAGTCAACAACAGGACGGCTCACCTCCCTCCTTTCCTTTCCTAAAGGATGCTCCATGTATCCTATGCTAAAGGAGATAATAAAGGAAGCATTGAAGCTCCTTTCCTTCCTCATGACGGACACGTTAACAGTGAGGAAGGTTCCTCAGCAAAGTGTTGGACCACAGTCACTGATTTATTTACTGATCTGAACATTCATTGAGTCACAGCGTGACTTTGTTTTCACCCTTTGACACATGAGAACCTTAATTAATTAATTAATTAATTATGTTAATGGTGATTTGGAGGAAGGCTTGTTTCACTCATCTGAGTTTATGTTTTCATGTCAGACTCCTGCTGTGATTAGATTATACTTTATTTATCCTACAACGGGGAATTCACTTATTACAGCAGCATTACAGCAATGTTAGCTTTCAGAGCTAATGTTAGCTTTCAGAGCTAATGTTAGCTTTCAGAGCTAATGTTAGCTTTCAGAGCTAATGTTAGCTTTCAGAGGTAATGCTAGATAATGCTAATGCTAATACATGCAGCAGACAGTCTTCGTGGTCACAGTATGAAAGGAATGAGTGCTCTCCTGGAGCGAGGGTAGTCCTCAAACTTCTGCTGGTAGTCTCTGCAAGACACACAGGAAGGACAGACTGAAGCCATGGTAACCAATCAGACTGCAGAGGTACATGTGGTGGTAACTAGGGACACACCGATCTGATATTGGTATTGGTATCGGTTCTAGATCGGGTATCGTGACAATGGGCCGATGTGTTCAGTCTGATTCTAGCTGTGTGCTGTGAGTGACGTCATACTTGAGCAGCATGAAGTACACACTGTGTTCAGAATGCAGCGAGCGAAAGGACCGGCTGTGTGGAACGTTTCACACGACCTCAGCCAACAAACTGGACCGCTACCTGTATCACCTGTATGTGTGTGTTCAGAGGGGCGGTGGGAAAACTTCAAGTTATAACGAAGCGCTCTGCAGCTAACTGTGCAGGAGATGATAGTGTGCAGGCAAGCTAGTGAAGCTCCTGGTTTGTAAGGACGGTTGTACTGGAGCACAGTAAAGAAAAGTAATCAGTACTTTTATATAAAAAGAATGATCCCGGTCTCTTCCACACAGTGACACGTACCGTTTGTTACTAGCTCCAGGCTGTTTTTCTGCATCGGTATCAGCCGATACTAAAGATATCGTGCATCTCTAGTGGTAACCAATCAGATTGTAGAGGTACCTGTGGTGGTGCCAGGCTCTGGGCCCGATGGAGCAGATGGTGAAGAAGGCGAAGGCGAAGGTGGGTAAAGACCAGGTAGCTACAGCGTAACCACACCACTCCACGATCTCCCCGAAGAAGTTCGCTCCAGAGACAAACTCAAACATTCCCCCTGAAAAACATCAATTATACATGTGGAGGTTCTGGTGTGGATCAGGTTCTGGTGTGGATCAGGTTCTGGTGTGGATCAGGATGTGGTGTGGATCAGGATGTGGTGTGGATCAGGTTCTGGTGTGGACCAGGTTCTGGTGTGGATCAGGATGTGGTGTGGATCAGGTT
Organism: Nibea albiflora; assembly: GCA_014281875.1. NCBI lineage: Eukaryota > Metazoa > Chordata > Actinopteri > Sciaenidae > Nibea > Nibea albiflora. Next base: position 639,660 of record CM024789.1, read on the forward strand.
CTGGTGTGGATCAGGATGTGGTGTGGATCAGGTTCTGGTGTGGACCAGGTTCTGGTGTGGATCAGGATGTGGTGTGGATCAGAATGTGGTGTGGATCAGGATGTGGTGTGGATCAGGTTCTGGTGTGGATCAGGTTCTGGTGTGGATCAGGATGTGGTGTGGATCAGGTTCTGGTGTGGACCAGGTTCTGGTGTGGATCAGGTTCTGGTGTGGTACCGTGGGGGATCCTGTAGACGGTCTCTCCAGGTTTCCTCAGACTGCGCAGGATGTGGTCACTGTGGATGTTGATGCTCATCCCGACCAGAAACAGAATAAGACCTTCACAGACAGAGGTCAAAGATTGGAGGTCAGAGGTCAGGTCAGAGGTCAGGTCAGAGGTCAGGTCAGAGGTCAGAGGTCAGGTCAGAGGTCAGGTCAGAGGTCAGGTCAGAGGTCAGAGGTCAGGTCAGAGGTCAGGTCAGAGGTCCAACTCTAAACTCTATTTTTAATCAATCAAATTTGGCTGGGTGATTAATGACACTTTCTTCTTTAGTCTGACAAACTCAGAACACACATTTATTTATTTATTTATTTATTTATTTATTTATTTATTTATTCAGAGAGTCTTGTGATGATGTCATTGGACACTTAATGATGACATCACAATGTCTTGTGCAAACGAGATATTTCCCAGAAGTCTTCGTGAAGGAGGTCGACCTGCGATACTTTGGCACAGATAGTGGCTCAGCAGGTTCTGGCTGTGTTCTGTTCTCCCACAATGCAATGCAAACAAAACATAGTCTCTAAAATCGCTGCCAGCCGGCGTGTCAGGGTCAGGTGTGACACGTACACGAGGCCGGCGGCGCCACGGCGGCTGTGATCAGAGATCAGAGAACCTGCTCGACGGCTGCTGAGGTATTTTAGTAAACAGTTCCGATGTGTTTCCTGTCACGACTCACCTGCAGCCGTGCGAGCGTCCGTCAGCCGCGTGTCCTGGAAGCGGGCGCAGTGCAGCAGGTGGTGGCCCTGCAGGAAGCCGTTGAGCGAGCAGAAGATGGTGGCGTAGAAGACGATGGGCAGCGGGATGGGTCGTCCTCGGGTCAGGAAGGCGTAGATGACACTCCTGAAGAACAGACATGGTTAGCTAGTTAACTAATAAAGTTTTCTTTATTTAGACTCACATCATCACTACAGTTGTACAGTGATCTCACTTTACAGTTAGTATGAAACATACAAACAGAACCCGACATGTTCAGTGTTCCACAAGGAGAAAATATCAAGAAAAAAGAAAATGACCAAGAATTGAACAAAATAAAGCTGCAGCGCACTGACTGACCAAGAGGTTGAGCTTGATATCTTCCACACACAGCTGTTAGTGTTTTGTTCGTCTTAATTCCTTGAAGTTCCTTGTAAAGTCTCCAGATTATGCAAACAGTTCATTCTCAAACACCTGATCACCTGACTGAAGAATGCCTCGTTTAGGTCTCTTAGCTGATTTACTTGGAATAAAGTCGAGGTCATACGAACATCTCAGGATCTTCCTCTCTTCAAGTTGGCCACTTTTACCAGCAAGTGTTCAGACTTCAGTTGATCCATTTGTTCAGTTTCTAATCACTCTTTTGTCTCCTAACTTTGCCTCAAAAGGAATTTCCCCTGACTGGCTGAAATATGATCATCTTTTAAACATGGAAGTGTTAGCCGCCTGCTATCTTTCGCTAATTTCTCCATAGTAATTTGTCCCATTGAACTGTTTATCACTTATTTCACCTGAGTCTGAAACAGTTCATTTAACTGATTCAGGGCCTGACTCTGCTGGCCGTGGTCAGACTTCCTGTTATCTGTGATGATTCACTGTCCGGGTCACAGTCAGACTAAGTCAGCAGATTGAAGACAAACAAGGCACTCGTTCATGAGCTTCACATTCCTTCAATTAGCTATCGGGAAGGAAGCAACATCATGAGACAGAGCTGTAGAGGGACGCCATGAGAGCGCCATGACTGGATCCAAAGATCACTGTTGGAGATGGAGATTGTTTTTAAGTGTCTCTGTCTGCTTTCTGGAGCCATCTAACGGCTAAAAGGAGTCAACCTTTCTGCTCATCATGTGTGTATTGGACTGTGGACGTGACCTCTGACCTGTGGAAGTAGTGCAGCATGAAGGTGCAGAGTAGCAGCGTCCTCCTGGTCCGCTGTCCGCTCGACGCCTCGGTGAACAGCAGCAGCAGCAGCGGCAGCAGGAAGGCCGGTAGCTCCTGCAGGAACCAGCCCAGTCTGGCCGAACAGCAGCAACAATCCACCGGCACGTAGCGACCATAACGCGCATGGTTCCGCTTCTGGTGCAGCAGGTAGGCCACGCCCCCACCAATCAGAATCCAGCTCAGGTAAGAAACAGCTGTGGTCCGGCACTCCATCAGTCCAATTCACCCTGTACGACAAATAACAAGACTCGTATGTCACAGGTGCAGCCGCTACCGGAGACGTCACAGAGACTACGTCCAGGTTTTAGACAGTCTGCAGGGACGTCTCAGAGACTACGTCCAGGTTTTAGACAGTCTGTGGGGACGTCACAGAGACTACGTCCAGGTTTTAGACAGTCTGCAGGGACGTCTCAGAGACTACGTCCAGGTTTTAGACAGTCTGCGGGACGTCACAGAGACTACGTCCAGGTTTTAGACAGTCTGCGGGGACGTCACAGAGACTACGTCCAGGTTTTAGACAGTCTGCAGGGACGTCTCAGAGACTACGTCCAGGTTTTAGACAGTCTGTGGGGACGTCACAGAGACTACGTCCAGGTTTTAGCCAGTCTGTGGGGACGTCACAGAGACTACGTCCAGGTTTTAGCCAGTCTGTGGGGACGTCACAGAGACTACGTCCAGGTTTTAGCCAGTCTGTGGGGACGTCACAGAGACTACGTCCAGGTTTTAGCCAGTCTGCGGGGACGTCACAGAGACTACGTCCAGGTTTTAGCCAGTCTGCGGGTGTTTGCTGATTCTTTAACATGCTGTAATAACAAAATGTTTGCTGAGATCGAAAATCAGGATTTTATTAAAGTTTTTATAAAGTCTGGAAGAATCAATCAGCGATCAAAAAACAGCAGTCAACCAAACCTCCGGCGTCACGGTGACTCACCTCTGTTAGTCCAACCAAAACAAAATCTAACCAAAATAACTCAAATATAAAGTACAGAACTATCTATGTACACGTCATACATGCCTCCATGGCTCCTACAGACAGTCTGTGCTGTTTTCAGTCTTGGTGACTAGTCTGATAACAGTCTTCAGTCTGGTCGTCAATCAGACATGAACTGACCTGCAGCAGTGTGTAGAGTGTGTGAAGCAGCAGAGCGACTGAAGGGGGAAGAGGAAGTAACTTCATCATGTTGAGCTGCAGCGAGTCATCACAGAAACGGGTTCAGCAGGTTCCTTTAAATCAACATCCAGTAACTTTAATGTCTGATCTGACCCGTGAGAAGAAGACGGATCTGTCCTCATCTTACCTGTTACCGTCAGAAAACAGACCTGACTCGTCCTGACAGTCTCACCTGTGTCAGCCATCATGTAACTGTGTCTGAACAGGAAGTGAGCAGGATAGCTCTTCCTGCTGAAGTCTGTCATGAATCTTAAGTACGTTTTAATGCGTCAGCCTGCTTCAGTAAACCTGCCACAAACACATTCAGCCTTTTTTAAAACATTTTTTAAAAATACTTTGATGTTTTATTAAAAACATCTTTTTCTTAATATTAATATATTTCTTCAAAATATGCTGACAAATTGAATATGAAGCGGCCAGCGTATCAGTTTAAATAAATAATCCTATAACCTCTCATCAGAAGTCAGTTTCCCTTTATAGTGAACGGAGAACCCTTCTGGTGCCCAGTGGGTGTTCTGAACAAGTGGAATGGATTCATAACAGCGTCAGCCCAAGACTCCTTAAGGACTGCGCTGACCAGCTCTGTGGTGTGGTCGGCACTTGTTCAACCTGAGCCTGAGCCTGGAGAAAGTCCGGCCCTGTGGAAGACCTCCTGTGTGGTCCCGGTCCTGAAGACGCCACGCCCCAAGGTGCCAAACCACTTCAGGTCCACTGCCTTGACTTCTCACCTGATGTAGACCATGGAGCGATCAGAGTAACAGAGCCAGGAGCGATCGCAGAGTAACAGAGCCAGGTGCGATCGCAGACTAACAGGTGCGATCGCAGAGTAACAGGTGCGATCGCAGAGTAACAGAGCCAGGAGCGATCGCAGAGTAACAGAGCCAGGTGCGATCACAGAGTAACAGAGCCAGGTGCGATCGCAGAGTAACAGAGCCAGGTGCGATCGCAGAGTAACAGGTGCGATCGCAGAGTAACAGGTGCGATCGCAGAGTAACAGGTGCGATCGCAGAGTAACAGAGCCAGGTGCGATCGCAGAGTAACAGGTGCGATCGCAGAGTAACAGGTGCGATCGCAGAGTAACAGGTGCGATCACAGAGTAACAGAGCCAGGAGCGATCGCAGAGTAACAGAGCCAGGTGCGATCACAGAGTAACAGAGCCAGGTGCGATCGCAGAGTAACAGAGCCAGGTGCGATCGCAGAGTAACAGGTGCGATCGCAGAGTAACAGGTGCGATCGCAGAGTAACAGAGCCAGGTGCGATCACAGAGTAACAGGTGCGATCGCAGAGTAACAGAGCCAGGAGCGATCGCAGAGTAACAGGTGCGATCGCAGAGTAACAGGTGCGATCGCAGAGTAACAGAGCCAGGAGCGATCGCAGAGTAACAGGTGCGATCGCAGAGTAACAGAGCCAGGTGCGATCACAGAGTAACAGGTGCGATCACAGGTTATCACAAAGGTCTGAATATTTTCATACAGGCACGTCTGGCTGACAGTCAACAGCTAACACGGTCACAAGCTAACACGCTGACAGTAGCATTAGCTAACAGCAGCTAATGAACTAGCTAATGTAACAGGTGTGATCGCAGAGTAACAGGTGTGATCGCAGAGTAACAGGTGCGATCGCAGAGTAACAGAGCCAGGAGCGATCGCAGAGTAACAGGTGCGATCACAGAGTAACAGAGCCAGGTGCGATCGCAGAGTAACAGAGCCAGGAGCGATCGCAGAGTAACAGGTGCGATCGCAGAGTAACAGGTGTGATCACAGAGTAACAGGTGCGATCACAGAGTAACAGGTGCGATCACAGAGTAACAGGTGTGATCACAGAGTAACAGGTGCGATCACAGAGTAACAGGTGCGATCACAGAGTAACAGGTGTGTGGTCGGTGACTCAGTGAACTGCTGACATTATTACATAAACACATTATTCAGCTTCTGTGTCGTGCTCACGCTAATTATTTGAACATTCCTGTGTTATTTCCGTGTGACTGGACGAGACAGTCGTTTCTTAAAACATTTTCTTTATTCAAGTTCAGAACAGCTCAAGCACTCGCACGCCGAGCACCAGTTCAGTCTCGGCTATGAGGTTTACCTGGGCAGCACTGTCCACTTTGAATGTGATGTCTGCGCCATTCGCATTGTAGGTTTCAGTCCTCATCCGATTCTGTCAGTTGATCCCATGAAGAAGTCCTCTGTGTCCTCGTCGTCCAAATCCAAACCTCGGACCAGGTTCACCTTCTTCTCTCTTTCTCTCTGCCTCCGTTTCCTGCATACACGGGCAAAGTGGTTCCTCATCCCGCAGAGCTGACATTCCTTTCCAACTGCCGGCCATTGTCGAGGCCGGTGTTCTCCTCCACAGTTGCCAGCTTCACTCGTCGCCATGCGACGTTGTTGTGTGACTTCTCTGGCCTGGCATATCTGTATGGCCCAGCGACTAATCGGCTTCTCCCAGTAGTTTCTCTCTGAGTCTGCCAGATCTCCAAAGTTGCATGACTGGCACTTCAGTTTCAAGTTAGTAATAAATTCTTCCACTGGCTCAGATTCTGTTTCTGCAGCACATACCTGAGTACTGTGTTATAATCCTTTCATTCCTCCGCCCTTAGCTGGAAGCTGTTGAAGACGTTTGTGGCTTCGGATCCCGCGTCCGTCAGGAGCGCAATTTATTGCGTGTCGTCCTTCTCCGTCGCCCCTATTGCAGTTAGGCAGAGCGTGAAGCGCTGTTTAAAACAGTTCTTCAATGTTTCATGCACATGAACATGCACAGTGTTTACAGCAGAGTGAAACTAAAACAGCTTGGTGACATAATATGAACAATATGCAGAAGACTTCAACATAGATGGCTCAATAATACAATATTCACAAATAACAGCAACTTACTCTGCAGAGCAAAGCAAGCACTGTGAGGGCAGAGAGGCTACGGAAGCCCAGGAGGTACGCAAAGGCAGAGTGCAGGAAGGTCATTTAAACATTAATGAAATAATGTAAATGAAAATAACTCACTGAGATGAAATTCATAAATACTCAAAAAATATCAGGAAAGATAAATAAAACAAACAATATAATATAAGAGCATTTTAAACTCCATTACTAAACATGAGCTAACAGCAGCTAACATGAGCTAACAGCAGCTAACATGAGCTAACAGCAGCTAACATGAGCTAACAGCAGCTAACAGACTGAGCTAACAGCAGCTAACATGAGCTAACAGCAGCTAACAGACTGAGCTAACAGACTGAGCTAACAGCAGCTAACAGACTGAGCTAACAGACTGAGCTAACAGACTGAGCTAACAGACTGAGCTAACAGCAGCTAACAGACTGAGCTAACAGCAGCTAACAAACTGAGCTAAACAGACTGAGCTAACAGCACTAACAGACTGAGCTAACAGCAGCTAACAGACTGAGCTAACAGCAGCTAACAGACTGAGCTAACAGACTGAGCTAACAGCAGCTAACAGACTGAGCTAACAGCAGCTAACAGACTGAGCTAACAGACTGAGCTAACAGCAGCTTACAGACTGAGCTAACAGCAGCTAACAGACTGAGCTAACAGACTGAGCTAACAGCAGCTAACAGACTGAGCTAACAGACTGAGCTAACAGCAGCTAACAGACTGAGCTAACAGACTGAGCTAACAGCAGCTAACAGACTGAGCTAACAGCAGCTAACAGACTGAGCTAAGTTATTTTAATGCTGATTGTTATATTTTTTCCCAGCATCTGTTTTTACAGTAACAAATGGTTTGGCGCCCTCTGTCGGAGTCCTCTCCTCCCCCTCCTCCTCCTCCTCCTCCTCCTCACCCCCCTCTCCCCCCCCCCCCCCCCCCCCCCCCCCCTCCTCCTCCCCCCCTCGTCTCCCCCTCCTCCTCCCCCCCCCCCCTCCTCTTCTCCCTCCTCCTCCTCCCCCTCCTCGTCCCCCCCCCCCCCCCCCCTCCTCCTCCTCCTCCCCTCCTCCTCCTCCTCCCCCTCCTCCTCCTCTCCCCTCCCCCTCCTCCTCCTCCTCCCCCCCCTCCTCCTCTCCCCCTCCTCCTCTCCCCCCTCCTCTTCTCCCCTCCTCTCCCCCTCCTCGTCCCCCCCCCCCCCCTCCTCCTCCTCCTCCTCCCCCCTCCCCTCCTCCTCCTCTCCCTCCTCCCCTCCCCCTCCCTCCTCTCAGCAGCGGCTCCTCTCTGTTTCTATTCACAGACTCGCCGCCTCCATTTTAGCACCGACAGCCGGCGGAGCAGCAGCGGCACGCAGCAGACTCAGTGGCCGGCGGAGGGACACGCTCCTGCGGCCGCGGTGGTTTACAGAGCTCGGCCGTGAATCAGCCTTTTTTCTGGGATGGCGGCGCTGCGGCAGGACGCAGCCGGGGCGGCGGTGGACCTGTGAGGATTTAACGGCTCGTGTTCTGCGGTCTGTCGATTTAACGGAGCAGAGGAGGAGGATCGGCTTCGGATGGGCAGGTACCGGATTTATTCTAATTGGGTTTATTTATTACGAGCTTTGTTCTGCGGGTTATCATAAGACGGCTTTGTCTGATCTCCTCAGCGGGGCGATCAGCCGCTGACAGGCCGCTGCTGCAGCCTCACCGGCGGCCTGTCAGCGGCTCCTGCGCGCAGCTTCCAGCCGGACAGCATCCATCCAGCCTCCGCGCGGCTCCGCGGATTTGTCGGGCGGTGCTGGCTTATGTAACGTGTGCGCAGAGGACACGCCGAGCTGTCCGTCCGTCTGTCCGCACCTGTAATGTGATTTCACCTCTGACAGACAGACGCAGGCCGTTTAACGCCTCCACGAACGGCCCGTATCACGTTTAAGCGGGTTTGGATCGGTTCTGAACGTCCGGTATCGTCGCTCTGTGTTTGACATTGGGTCCGGACGGGCAGCGGATGCTCGCCGAGCAGGTGAGGCCGGACTGCAGGTGCAGCAGGCCCGCTGCCTGATCCACACACTAACGTGACCTCAGCACAGGAAGATCAATAATGAACACACACATCCTGTCTGATAGATGATAAACACACACACAGGCCTGAAACATACACACATATGTACACACACACACACACACACACACACAGGCCTGAAACATACACACATATGTACACACACACACACACACACACACACACACACACACACACACACACACACACACACACACACACACACACACCCTCACCAATGACTGATTGTTGTCAGTGAACCTTCCTGATGACTTCAATGTATTCACACATAACACACCATAATGACGTGTTTGAAACATCGTCTATGAACGCACAAATACACACAGATATACACACAGATATACACACAGATATACACACAGATATATGTACACACAGATATACAGATATATGTACACACAGATGTACACACAGATATACACACAGATATACAGATATATGTACACACAGATGTACACACAGATATACACACAGATATACAGATATATGTACACACAGATATACACACAGATATACACACAGATATACACACAGATATACACACAGATATACAGATATATGTACACACAGGCCTGAAATATATAAAGTGTGTGTGTGTACATGGTGTTTGTATGTATGAGGGTATATTAGTGTGTATATAAATTGTCTCTGTTGTTGTTTGCAGTGAGTATTATATTTCTGTTCAGATGAGCGACATGTTTCATAATCAGACATTGTGTTGACGTATGGATCGATCTGATGAATAATACTAGTCCTGTTTATATGTCCTCCCTGCTTGCTTCATCGTTTGATGAATTGGTCTTTTATCTGTTTACCGCAGTGAATTAATCGATTGTACCAATAACTGAAGTGTTGGTGAGTTTCCGCCTCATGCAGACGTGAGCTGAGTGTTCACATGGTGAAAGTTGTGCTGCCTTCACTGACTTCTGGAAGTTATTAATGCAGATTGTCCGTCTGTCAGCAGGAAGAACTTTTTTCATATTCATATATATTTCTTATTTCATCTTTATTTTGTTATTGAACAGCCCTACTTTAAAAACGGTGGTCACAATCCAATGAGGAGCCACGTGAAGTCAGTGGTCCAATCAGCACAACCGCCTCGTTAGGGAACTCTCTGAACTGGCCCTTTAAATTAAAGCATGATGACATCACACAAAACTGTCCAATCGGTGACTTCATGTGTGCGTTAGGTTAAGAGGCGTGCAGGTGGCTGATAAGAAGTCAGTTACATCGTGTTCAGAGAACAAGACACACACACACACACACACACACACACACACACACACACACACACACACACACACACACACACACACACACATCATTCAGTCATTAATTGATCTCAGCTCACATTTATCCAACTTTCAAACAAACACGTTGCATGATGGGAGGACTGGACAGATCCATGCACGTCAGACGAATTTTACTACTTTGATTTCGAACTTGTCCCAACAAATGCGAGGTGCAACAGGAAGTTCATTCATGTTGTCTAGCTGCTGATTGGCTGATTGGATGTCTAACATCAGGGCCGTGCAGACACCTTTGAGGGGCAGGTGCTCAAAGCAGAGACAAATACTGCTGTAATGTGCTTACAAAGGAAGTATGAGTGAACACTCTACAATACACTGAAGAATTTAAAAAAACAAAAGTAGATTTCTGTCATATTTTACACCTCAAACAGTGAAAATATTATTTATTAGTCCCTTTGCCTGACTTACGTGCAGTTTTTCAACCAAATATGTGAAGAACAATAAAATGATGCCCTTTCAATACAAAAGGTCCCATGTGTTTTTGCCTCATTTTCCTCAGACATGCCACTTAGCAACGCAAAGACCCTCCAGAAAGTTGAGGGGAACCTGTCATCAATAGAAATAGTATTTATGAAGTTATTCTGTCACTCTGTGTGCTCCCTGCACTCTGTTCTACTCTCTCTGTTCTAGATACCGTCCACTGATTGGTTAAAAAAAGAAACTAGTCTGCCTAGTAACGTTTGTCCATTCATGGTTGCGCTTTCAGTCTGTCAAATATCTATTTTTCTATTGGTCTATTACGCGGCGGCGTAGAACAACAAGGAAGTGTCAGACAGTCAAACTATAGATTTCTGTCTTCAGCTGAATCTCAGAAAACCGTGCAACAAACCACATCTCTCTGTCATAAACCGTTTCAGAGATATTCACAGATATGTAAAACTTTAGATGTACAACAGATCCGTCCTCAGATGGTGAGGACACGTCAGGACACGTCAGGACAGCGAGGGCTCGTCAGGGTACGTCAGGGTACGTCAGGGCACGTCAGGGCACCTCAGGGCTCGTCAGGGCACGTCAGGGCTCGTCAGGGCTCGTCAGGGCTCCTCAGGGCACCTCAGGGCTCGTCAGGGCTCGTCAGGGCTCGTCAGGGCTCGTCAGGGTACGTCAGGGCTCGTCAGGGCTCCTCAGGGCACCTCAGGGCTCGTCAGGGCTCGTCAGGGCACCTCAGGGCTCGTCAGGGCTCGTCAGGGTACGTCAGGGCTCGTCAGGGCTCCTCAGGGCTCCTCAGGGCTCGTCAGGGCTCGTCAGGGCACCTCAGGGCTCGTCAGGGCTCGTCAGGGTACGCCAGGGAATGCCTTCACAATGAGGGTTGATCTAAATTATTATTATTTTGGGTCACACAGACACACTTTCACATACACACATACAAAACAAAGCAAAAAACACGTGGGCATCAAGGGGCAAAGGGGCAGGTCCTCCAGCACTTCACCTGCTGATCATGTCTCCCTCAGGTACTCTGCCAGGATGCTGCAGTGAGCATGCTCAAAGTGCTGATCGTTACCATGGTGATATATGGCGGCAGCGGCCAGGCGTGCAGCGGGCAGGACAACTGCTCCGCCCACAGCGAGTCCAAAGCGTACTGCTACTCGGCTCGCATCCGCAGCACGGTGCTGCAGGGGCTGCCGTTCGGAGGCGTGCCCACTGTGCTCGCCCTTGACTTCATGTGCTTCCTGGTGAGTCGCCACTGCACGCGCTCAGTACAGCTCAGCTGACACACACACACACAAATGTGCTGTACACCAGAGGCCGGCTGAAGGGAACGCATTGCATTGTGGGAGCTGCTACCTGTGACATCACCTGACAGGAAGTTCTCCTGTCTTCTTCTTCAGGTGCTGCTCTTCGTCTTCTCCATCCTGCGGAAGGTGGCATGGGACTACGGTCGCCTGGCGCTGGTCACTGACGCCGACAGGTAAACACACCTTTAACTTGTGCTCATGTCATCATCACTGTGATGTCATCAGGTGTAGCCAACATGGGCGTCGGCCTGTGTGAGGTGAGGAGAGAAGTTTGTCAGGTGGAGCTGTCCGGACAGGATGCAACAAGAACGCCCACTTCCTGTCCGATCTGACCTCATTATAGTTTCTGAGATCAGAGCTGGAGCTTCATAGGGGCTGATATGGGGCAGATATTGGGCTGATATTGGGCTGATATTGGGCAGATATTGGAGAGATATTGGGCTGATATTGGGCAGATATTGGACTGATATTGGGCTGATATGGGGCTGATATTGGGCAAATATTGGGCAAATATGGGGCAGATATTGGGCTGATATTGGGCAAATATTGGGCAAATATGGGGCTGATATTGGGCTGATATGGGGCTGATATTGGGCAAATATTGGGCAAATATGGGGCTGATATTGGGCTGATATGGGGCTGATATTGGGCTGATATCAGATGTGTTGCCCCCTGGTGTCCGTTGGGGTGAAGGTTCCTCCCCCGCTGTGGCCTCTGGGGGCAGTAATGAGGTGGTTGCAGCCACTGCTGGAGGTGCTGTTTGATTGGCTGGGAGGACAGCGGCCTGCCGTGGCGTGGGCGTGTTCTCGTGCTCCCTTTCAGCAGCTCTGTTTTTTTCTGTTTCCATCCTGAAGACTGAAGAAACGTTTCAGCGACGCAGAGGAGCGCGAATAGTATGTGGCTGTTTCCTCCATGTTTGTTTTGTGAGCTAACATCTTCCTCCTGCTCCTCCTCCTGCTCCTCTGGTTTCATTAACAGGATTCTGCTCGCTGATTGGTGCACTAACACTCCTCTTCTTCATTTCAGTCTGTATTTCTGTATGGGCTGTTATTAGTGTCACACATTAGCTAGTATAACATCAACATTGTCGAGTCCGTCCTGTGACCCCGGTCCTGTAGGGGGGCCACGAGTCAAAATCTAGTTTTAAAACTTAATCCACCCTTCATAAGCCCCGCCCCTTTTGATGTGTGCTCCAGTCACAGTCGAGCAAACCTCGGTCACCTTCCTCCTTACCTGTACTTAGATATGCTACGTGTTAGCTACATGTTAGCTGTAGCATGGAGAGATAAGGGGCGGGGCTTATGAAGGATGGATATCTTTGCTTATGTTTGTTGGTCAGGTGTTTTTATCTTTAATCAAATTGTTTCGTTTGTCAGTTTAAATATTCACATATTACTCAAGTGATCAATAAATTATCAGAATGATTCCTGTCAACCAACTAATTAATTAATTAATTAATGAATCATTTCAATCATTTTCAGCAGTTCACAGGGCCGCACTGCTGTTTAACTGTGACAGGTGGCACCAATCACCCCCCATACACCATGATTACTGGTGTGTGTGTGTGTGTGTGTGTGTGTGTGTGTGTGTGTGTGTGTGTGTGCAGTGTTTGAAGGGTGTCTTTGGAACACTCTATGTACTAACAGCTGTGATGCTAACAGCTGTGATGCTAACACACTTGTTTCCATTCTTAACATTGATTCAGCCGGAGACGTGACAGAGATAACTATGAGCCGGTCAAAAGGTAACAGGTGTGGCTGTGTGTATCTCAGTGTGTCGGAAACCCTGTGACGTGCTAGCTAGCTCGTTAGCTAACTCCACAACACGCCGTCAGCTAGCACGCTCACTGGAGGTGGAGCCTCTGTCCTGTTTGTGGAGGTCTTCAGTCCATCACTGTAGAAACTGTTTCTGAAAGAGGGAGGATGTTAGTCATGATGTTCTACTTCCTGTTAGCGCCCCCCGTGTTTAGCCCTGTGCTAAGTGTCCCGTTGTCAAAAGAACCCTCAGCAGCTATATGCTAACAGCTAATAGTCAGCTAATCCTTCCTGTGTGTCTCCACAGCGTTGCCTCGGCGATGCACTCTGAGACGCCAGATCGATACGAACGTCTCACCTCCGTTTCCAGCTCCGTCGACTTTGACCAGAGAGACAACGTGAGGACAACTTCGTCATCATCATCATCATCATCATCATCATTGTGTGTGTGTGTGTGTAACAGTGTGTAACAGTGTGTAATGTCTGTGTTTCAGGGCTTCTGCTCGTGGCTGACGGCCATCTTCAGAATTAAGTGAGTATCTGCTCACCGTCCTCGGACCGTCTGGTTCTGGTTCAAAGTGGTCGTGGTCTGGTCTCAGTGTTTGCTCCAATTAGAACTGCTCCTCTTCCTCCTGCAGGGATGAAGAAATCAGGGAGAAGTGTGGCGAGGATGCTGTTCACTATCTGTCCTTCCAGCGTCACATCATTGGCCTTCTGGTCGTGGTCGGCGTCCTCTCTGTCGGCATCGTCCTGCCCGTCAACTTCTCCGGAGACCTGCTGGGTGAGAACTCCCCCACAAACCTACTTCAAAGAAAGTGACCCACTACCAGATTAACTGGACCGTGGTCTCTGGACTCCAGGGTCCGGTCTCTGGACTCTGTCTCACAGTTTTGTGTGTCTGGTTGATTTTAGTCAGAATTATCAGTATAGATGCTTTCCTGAACCAAGGAGCGCCTGGACCTCCTTCTAAAGAAGGTAACCAGAACCAGTAGGAGTTCTGTAGGACTGTGGATGTGTAGATCTGTGACAGCTGATCGGTGTATAGGGATCAATACATTTTATTTGATAAATTATATTTTGTAGGTCTGTAGGTCAACAGTAGGTTGACTGTAAGCAGGCCGTCTGCAGGTTGTCTGCAGGCCGTCTGCAGGTCGACTGCAGGTCGTCTGCAGGTCGTCTGCAGGTCGTCTGCAGGTCGACTGCAGGCCGTCTGCAGGTCGTCTGCAGGTCATCTGCAGGTCGTCTGCAGGCCGTCTGCAGGCCGACTGCAGGCCGTCTGCAGGTCGACTGCAGGTCGTATGCAGGTCGACTGCAGGTCGTCTGCAGGCCGTCTGCAGGTCGACTGCAGGTCGTATGCAGGTCGACTGCAGGTCGTCTGCAGGTCGTCTGCAGGCCGTCTGCAGGTCGACTGCAGGTCGTATGCAGGTCGACTGCAGGTCGTCTGCAGGTTGTCTGCAGGCCGTCTGCAGGTCGACTGCAGGTCGTATGCAGGTCGACTGCAGGTCGCCTGCAGGTGTTTCCTGGTGCTAACCTCCTCTGCTCGTGTTTTTTCCCAGAAAACAACGCTTACAGCTTCGGACGCACCACGATAGCCAATCTGAAGTCTGGGTGAGTCCATCATCACATCTCTGTAAATCTCTGCCTGTAGTTAGCCTAGCTTAGCACAAAGACTGGAAGGGGGAAAGTGTTTGGAGCATGGTGGGTGTGGTGAGTGTAAACGTGGCGCTGTCTTCTTTGTTTCCAGGACGAACCTGCTGTGGCTGCACACTTCATTTGCTTTCATGTATCTCCTCCTGACCGTCTACAGCATGAGGAGACACACATCCAAGATGCACTACAAGGAGGACGATCTGGTAACATGACGTCTGTGACATCAGCTTTCACCTGAATGACGCTCGATGTAGTAACAGTATTTTGGCCTCTCTGAGGCTTCATAGGTTTCTGCTGACCTGCTGTGTTCATCTGAACAGATGATCACAAAATGTGTTATGTCGGAGGTGTCGTGTAGCTCAGTTGGTAGAGCTGCCCCCCCGTGTATAAAGGCTCAGTCCTCGCTGCAGCAGCCCAGAGTTTGAATCCGACCTGTGGCTCTTTCCCTTCTCTCTCTCCTCATGCCTGTCACTCTTCAGCTGTCTCTTATGTCGTCTAATCCCTCTTCTCTGTCTTGCAGGTGAAGCGCACTTATTCATTAACGGCATCTCGAAATACGCAGAGGAGTCTCAGATCAAACAGCACTTGAGTAAGCCCACATCTTCTTCTGTCTAGAAACTTTATTAACATGACGCTGATTTAAACCTACAACCTCATGTTCAGAGTAATCTGATTACATTGTGTCTTCTCTTTGAGTTTTATTTCATTGGACGAGCCTTTGAACTGCATGTATCACTCCACTTTACAGCTGTAACAACACTAACGTTACATTAACGTTACATTAACGTTACATTAACGTTACATTAACGTTACATTAACCTATTACGTTCCCCATTGGTGGAACGTCCTACCAGATCAGGGCCGTCCCTCTCTACCTTCACAGAGCTCCTGAAGACCTGCAGACTGTTCCCTTCTCTGCCAAGTCGCTTTGGATAACAGTGTGCTGCTAAATGAACGTGTACATACAGCTGATCAGCCACCGTCAGTAATCAATACACAACATTATTCAAACCAATAACTAACGCTCAGACAACCTGACACCTCAACAAGTCATTACGTGTAATAAATGACGTCACATGACCACAGACTGACTGTCCAGCATCAAGTATGATCCACAAAGATAACCGCGCAGTGACTGCAGACGATATTCAGAATAACTGAACCAGCTCAGGCTGACACTTCTCCTGTGAGCTGAGGTCGACCTGAGTTTCCTGTCTGAACGTTTTCATTGTTCTTCAGGCAGGCGTACGAGAACTGCACAGTGCTCGAGGCTCGGATCTGCTACAACGTGGCCAAACTGATGGCTCTGAACGCTGAAGAGGTGAGAAATGGTCGGGGGTCCAGGTGCATGCTGGGATACACCTGCTGTTGGAAACATTCCAGAGAAACACTTAGACTGTGAATCACAGTGTGTGTTTGTGTGTTATGGAAGTTTCTTTCTTGAGGTTACACGTCCTCGCCAGTCGTAGCTGTTTGTCTCAACACTCTGGTGACCAGAATAATATATACACACTGTATAATGGATGATATATATTATATACTGTAACAGTAACATTCCCATCATCTTGTATTTATTTATCAGTAATGGACATCTCTCTCTGATCCTTGTTGATCACACTTTCTCCCCTCCTGGTCTGGTGCCACTGATCAGCAGTTTCTGCAACATTGTGTGTTTCAGGAAGAAGACCGAGCGCAGTAAGAAGTTCTTCACGGATCTGATGGCGAAGGAACACGTTCCCACCATGATCAACCCGAAACCTTGCGGACACCTCTGCTGCTGCGCCATCACCGGCTGTGAGGAGGTACCGCTAATGCTAACTGCTAACCGGTCTGTTTCATGTAGGGCCTGTTCACACCTGGGGTTACCATGGCGACACGATCACAGGAGGACATCAGAGGTCACTGCCTGCTCTTTATGCAAATAAACACGGTTGGAGTTTGTAGTTTTTCACCAGCAGCTGAACTCAGTGTTTGAAGAGGGAGTGTGCTGTTGTCTGGTCTGGTTACAGGTCAGCTGAATTTAGAGTCCAATCACAGAGGACACAGGTTAACACCAGGTGTGAACGGTTTTAACTCTAAGGTATAATACATTAGCAAGTTAGCGTGTTAGCAGTGATCTAGCAGCCTCCATTTGTCGAGCAGGAGGAGGCAGTCAGCTACTACACCAAGAGGGAGGCCAAGCTGAAGGAGGAGTACAGGAAGGAGAAGGAGAAGGTCCACACCAAACCGCTGGGCATGGCCTTCGTCACCTTCCAGAATGAGGCCATGACTGCCATGTGAGTCATCGCCTGACCCCGCCCCCTTGTGTCTGGCCCCGCCCATCACCTGACCCCTCCCACCAAGCAAACACACCATTTGATGTTATTTGTCTTTGCAGCATGTTCTCCCCTGCTTGTCTGACTCCGCCCCCCTCTGTTTGCAGCATTTTAAAGGACTTTAACGCCTGTCAGGTTCAGGGTTGTCGGTGCCATCAGGAGCCGCAAACCTCTCAGTTCAGCGAAGTTCTCACGTTCACAAACTGGAGTGTTTCGTATGCACCTGACCGCAGAATGTCCGGCTGGTACGTCTGCAGGGCTCCACCCACATAAATCCCAAACAATGCACCCCGTCACCTTCAGCTGATGCTCTTGGTTTCTTCTTCCTGCAGGGAACACCTGTCGCTGGGCGGGATCTCCTGGTGGATCGCTGCTTCATTCATCATCAACTGCATCCTCTTCATCCTGCTCTTCTTCCTCACCACGCCCGCTATCATCATCTCCACCATGGACAAGTTCAACGTCACCAAGCCTGTCGAGTATCTCAACGTAAGAAATCATGAGAACCCTTTACTGAAAGATCTGTGCAGTGATCTGGGTCTGACTCTGTTTGTTGGTTCTTTTGGACAGAATCCCATCGTCACACAGTTCTTCCCGACTCTGCTGCTCTGGGCTTTCTCCGCTCTGCTGCCCACCATCGTCTACTACTCTGCCTTCTTCGAGGCACACTGGACCAGGTACCACTACCTCCTCGTCAGCACTTGTGGTCCAAGTAAAGTCTCAAGTCATTAAAGACACAGAAACAAGTCCAAGTCTGCCGAGACAAGGTCAGGTCTCAGATACCGAGTTTGGTTTGCCCGTTCTGGGCTCCCGTAGAAACATGGCAGTTCAACATGGCCGGCTCGTCGCTGAAACCGACAGGACCGGTCCGACTTCAGCGTCTAAAAGTCATGTGACGGTCGATGTTGACTGGACGGTGGTGTTTCTGTGTGTCTGCAGGTCTGGAGAAAACCGGACCACGATGCATAAATGTTACACCTTCCTGATCTTCATGGTTCTGCTGCTGCCGTCTCTCGGACTCAGCAGGTAATAAAACCTCAAAAACCGGTCCTCGAGTGACCCGCTGACCTCTGTGCCCCCCCTGAAAGCCTGTCTGTCTGTTTTGCAGCCTGGATGTCTTCTTCCGCTGGCTCTTTGATAAGAAGTTTCTGGCTGATGCCAAAGTCAGGTTTGAGTAAGTACATTTATAACTTGCTTTTCACATTAAAATAATACAGACAGCCGGACTTCCATCAGTGATGTGCTCTTATTTTGAAAGAGCTGGTCATGAGTATTGATGAAGTTTGATCAGTGAGCCGTTTCTCTAACCACGTTTCTTGCGTCCACTTCAGGTGCGTCTTCCTGCCGGATAACGGAGCGTTCTTTGTCAACTACGTCATCGCCTCCGCATTCATCGGGAACGCCATGGACCTGCTGAGGATCCCCGGTCTGCTCATGTACATGATCCGACTCTGCCTGGCTCGCTCTGGCCGCCGACCGCCGCAACGTCAAGAGGGTGAGGACGGACTCTGACCGAGAGGACGGACTCTGACTGAGAGGACGGACTCTGACTGAGGGGACGGACTCTGAATCAGAGGACGGACTCTGACCGAGGGGACGGACTCTGACCGAGAGGACGGACTCTGACTGAGAGGACGGACTCTGAATCAAAGGACGGACTCTGACCGAGGGGACGGACTCTGACCGAGAGGACGGACTCTGACTGAGGGGACGGACTCTGAATCAGAGGACGGACTCTGACCGAGAGGACGGACTCTGACCGAGGGGACGGACTCTGACCGAGGGGATGGACTCTGACTGAGAGGACGGACTCTGACCGAGAGGACGGACTCTGACCGAGGGGACGGACTCTGACCGAGGGGACGGACTCTGACCGAGAGGACGGACTCTGACCGAGAGGACGGACTCTGACCGAGGGGATGGACTCTGACCGAGAGGACGGACTCTGACCGAGAGGACGGACTCTGACCAAGGGGGACGGACTCTGACTGAGGGGACGGACTCTGACTGAGGGGACGGACTCTGACTGAGAGGACGGACTCTGAATCAAAGGACGGACTCTGACCGAGGACGGACTCTGAATCAGAGGACGGACTCTGACCGAGAGGACGGACTCTGAATCAGAGGACGGACTCTGACCGAGAGGACGGACTCTGAATCAGAGGACGGACTCTGACCGAGAGGAAGGACGGACTCTGACCGAGAGGACGACTCTGACCGAGAGGACGGACGGGACTCTGAATCCAGAGGACGGACTCTTGACCGGAGGGAAGGACTGACTCTGACCGAGAGGACGGACTCTGACCGAGAGGACGGACGGACTCTGAATCAGAGGACGGACGGACTCTGAATCAGAGGACGGACTCTGACCGAGAGGAAGGACTCTGACCGAGAGGACGGACTCTGACCGAGAGGACGGACGGACTCTGAATCAGAGGACGGACTCTGAATCAGAGGACGGACGGACTCTGACCGAGAGGACGGACGGACTCTGAATCAGAGGACGGACTCTGAATCAGAGGACGGACTCTGACCGAGAGGACGGACTCTGACCGAGAGGACGGACTCTGCTTGTAATGACCCCTGAAGACAGCAGACTCTGTCTGCTTGTGGACTCGTCCATGATGTGGACTCGTGGCTCATCAGGTCCGTCCTGTGTTGTCTCTGCAGCATCAGGCCTATGAGTTTCAGTTTGGCGCGGCGTACGCCTGGATGATGAACGTCTTCACCGTGGTGATGGCCTACAGTATCACCTGTCCAATCATCGTCCCCTTTGGTCAGTGTCACATGATGACACGCATCAGTTTTAAGTCAGGTCCAGGTCCAGGCACGGTCTGGATCGGGTTCTGAGGTCCAGGTCTGACTCACCTGTCCTCCTGCAGGTCTGATGTACATGCTGCTGAAACACCTGGTGGACCGATACAACATGTACTACGCCTACCTGCCCTCCAAACTGGACAAGAAGATCCACTCAGGAGCCGTCACACAGGTGGTGGCCGCGCCCATCCTCTGCCTCTTCTGGCTGCTCTTCTTCTCCACCGTACGCACAGGTAAGCCCCCGCCCACCCCGCTGGACAGCCAACCAACCAGCAGCACCGATATGATCCAACCACTGCAGATATCTACAGGTTGCAGAACTGAAAGCTTCAGACTTCACGTCATTTTTAGTTTTGCTTCTGCGCACTGATCCGGCCTCGGTTGTGTCAGGTGTGGCGGTCTCTGACGTTCTGAATATTTCCTCTGTGACCTTCTAGCGATGACGCCACGTGTTCGATGCTCGGTGAACAAACTGAAGTTCAGCTTCTGTTTCGGGAACAAGTTTCTCTTTAATGTTGCTGCAACATGTTGACCAGTTCTGGACTGTCTCTGTGCACACCTGCTCAGGTGTTACACGCGATCGTGAGTCACTCAGGTTCATCACTGAGTGTAAAGCTG
Organism: Nibea albiflora; assembly: GCA_014281875.1. Classification (NCBI taxonomy): domain Eukaryota; kingdom Metazoa; phylum Chordata; class Actinopteri; family Sciaenidae; genus Nibea; species Nibea albiflora. The sequence goes on from CM024789.1 coordinate 660,138, forward strand.
ACGGAGCGTCATGCTCAGGCAGCAGGTCTCTGTGAGGAACCTGCAGGTATCTTCATGAAGAAGCTGGTTCTCTGTTTATTTACAGTGTGTGAACTGATCTGTACCAAATGTTCCACCGAGCATCGTCTGACTGAACGTTCACAACCCAACTGAAACTTAACGTTTCACCTGATGTCTGTCTGTCTGCCTGTCTGTCTGCCTGTCTGCCTGTCTGTCTGCCTGTCTGTCTGCCTGTCTGTCTGCCTGTCTGTCTGCCTGTCTGTCTGCCTGTCTGTCTGTCTCTGTCTGCCTGCCTGTCTCTCTCTCTGTCTGTCTGCCTGTCTCTCTCTCTGTCTGTCTGCCTGTCTGCCTGTCTCTGTCTGTCTGTCTGTCTGTCTGCCTGCCTGTCTCTCTGTCTGTCTGCCTGCCTGTCTGTCTGCCTCTCCGTCTGTCTGTCTCTCTCTCTGTCTGCCTGCCTGTCTCTCTCTCTGTCTGTCTGCCTGTCTCTCTCTCTGCCTGTCTGCCTGTCTGCCTGCCTGCCTGTCTCTCTCTCTGTCTGCCTGCCTGTCTCTCTGTCTGTCTGCCTGCCTGTCTGTCTGCCTCTCCGTCTGTCTGTCTCTCTCTCTGTCTGCCTGCCTGTCTCTCTCTCTGTCTGTCTGCCTGTCTCTCTCTCTGCCTGTCTGTCTGTCTGTCTGTCTGCCTGTCTCTCTCTCTGCCTGTCTGCCTGTCTGCCTGTCTCTCTCTCTGTCTGTCTGCCTGTCTCTCTCTCTGCCTGTCTGCCTGTCTGCCTGCCTGCCTGTCTCTCTCTCTGTCTGTCTGCCTGTCTCTCTCTCTGTCTGTCTGCCTGTCTCTCTCTCTGCCTGTCTGTCTGCCTGTCATGAATATTAATGAGCTAACTGTCCCCGTGGTGTCAGGTTTCGAGACGCCGACCTCCATGTTCACTCTGGTGGTGCTGATCGTCACCATCGTGGTTTGTCTGTCTCACGTCTGCTTCGGACACTTCAAGTATCTCAGCGCTCACAACTACAAGGTACAGCGGCGTTTTCACGACACGTCCGCGTTGATGCTCAGCTCGCTGCCCGTCACGCTGCGTCTCTGTCTGTCTTAGATCGACACCAAGGAGAACGACGTGGACGCCGTCGAGAACGGACGTCCAGCTCGTCCCTCGTCCTCTCCCCCAAAACCAAATCTCAGGTGAGTGGATGTGACCCTCTTCACACACGTTGACCCGGCTGTACTCTCTGACAGGACTGTAGCTGTAAACTTCAGTCAGGGTTCAGGCTTTTGTCTCCTCCTGCTGGTGAACCTGTGTTGTGCTTTGTGTGGTCCAGCAGCAGCAGCAGCAGCAGGCAGCAGCAGCAGATGTACATCGCCCAGGTGCTGCCAGGACCCAAACTCGGACGAGCCGGGCGGTGGCAGCGGCGAGGAGGACCGAGGGTCGTCCCAGGACGAGGAGATGTTGAACGGAGGCAACAGCATCAACGAGGCGGATTTTCAGTCAGGGGAGGACAGTCTGATCGCCAACGAGGTCCACCAGTAGCTCGGGGGCGGAGCTATAGGGAGGGGGCGGAGCTAGTTGAGAGTCCACACCCACACACAACAGTACCAACATTAAGCTGACTGAAGAATCACTACACACACACACACACACACACACACACAGACATGGTTAGCTCCACCCCCCCTCCAGCTCGAAGACTTGACCCTGACCTTAGACGCCGGCGCCGGGTCGCCAACATCCAGTCCTGATGGACATCAAACTGTCTCCGCAGGAAGGTCTCTGTACATAACCACAAAGCCAAAAGTTTTTCATTTGTTTTTTCTTCTCGGGGTGGGGCGGGGTTTAAAAATTCGTGCCTGGGCTGGATTTCGTTTGTCGCACTTGTGTCTTGACTCCTGATCCCACCACGGGTCGCCGGGACTCGACCTGTTTAGAGGTCAGAGCTGAGGCTCCGACATCAGAGTGCTAAATAAGTTCGCCAACCGCCAGCTCTCTTAGTGGTAGAAGCCTTGCTTACGCAGACGCAGCCTCCCTTCTCTGTTCACCATTTCCTGTCTTTCTGTGGACTTCGCCGGTATCTTTGACACCTCACCTGAAAGTTTGTTTGATTTCCTTTACCTGCCAAGCTTTCGCTGCATGGTGTTATGCTGTCTGGACTTTTGGACGATGTCATCCATTGCAGGACTGTCGTAGCCAATGATCTCAGCAGATTTCCACCCCGGTCTCTTCAGTTGGACCGGTGAACTCAGCACGGCGCCGCTTGTTTTTCTGGTTTTGATTTCAGCTGAACTACCTTAAATCAGGAACAGCTGACAACGGGACGTTTGTGTCTGTGTAGGTTTAGCAATCAAAACTCTTGATTCACTCTGCGAAGCCGCTCTGACACTTCCAGCAGCAGCAGTAGTCGAGTAGTTTGAGCTCGGGTAGACGCAGAAGAGCGCTTTTCGTCCGGACGGTCTACCGTCTACGCCTGAAGCTGTCAGGACTCTCAAGGGAAAATGTTTTCCGTTTGTGTGTTTTGAAGTGTGCACTGTCTGTGTGCGTGTTCAGTAACTATTGTACACCAATCTGCTTCATGAAGTGTTCACCGAAAACAACAGCAACATCTAGCCCTTCTCAAACTGGTCTACTGTAGAGTTGGTCAAACGAGACTTTGCTTTGGTATGAAGATGTTTCTACTGAGTTGCAGCTGAAGCCTCAGCGCTCACATTAGACTTAATCCAAATCTAAACACTTTCTTCGTCACATTTCGGAGGGCAGACCCCGACCGTGTATCTGTCCAGGGTGCATTTAGCCTAGCTTAGCACAAAGACTAGAAGCAGAGGGAAACTGCTAGCGTAGCTCCATCAGAGACATGCTAGCAGCTCCACAGAGTCTGATTGTTGTGGTTTGTTTTTAAGATAACTGTGAAGAACAAAATATTAGTATCTAGGTCTGATTGCCTTAGCATTAGCTTCCAGGTCGAAGGAAAACAAACACATCCTCGTTTGTCAGATTTCCATGTTGTCGTCTCGTTTTCAGTAGTTTGAGAAATATTACCTTCTCTGGCTAGTCTTAGGGTTAGCATCAGATTAGTCACCAATCCACCCTCACCCCTGTACGCTGGGTTTAGTGGACAGCACCAGGAGCTAACTGGACAGCTAATGTTCGAGGCTTCCTGTTACAGCTGAAGACAGAAAGATGTTTCTGCTAGAGCAGACTGCTAGCATAGCTCCTCCAAGTCCGTCTGAAGATACCCGCAGAGAGAAAGTCGGTCCACTTTCGAGTCTGTTCAAATACTGTTCCCCCGTTTCCTGTGTTTGTGCTAAGCTAGGCTAATCATGTCCTGGACCTGTTTCTGTTTGTTTGTTGTCGAGTTTGAGTTGATTGAACAGAATTGATCATGTGAGTCCAACGTGATGAGAAGGCGAGCCTTCAGCTGCAGCTCTGACGTCCAATCAGACGTCACGTTCCTTCAGTCCTGTTGACGTCTGCCAGCTGGAAGTCGTTTGCCATGGTTGCCATGGTGACAGGAACAGGAAACCGAGCCGGCTGGCAGCGGCATCATCAGGAAGCGACGTGGCGACGGCAGAGCAGTGTCACGTGTTTGTCTCCCTGAAATAATGTTTACATCAGTTTTTGTTGCTCGTTTTCATTTTTGTCATGTTCTGCTGAGTGTGCGCGCGTGGTGTTTGCGGACACGGAGCTGAACTATGAAAGCTGTATCCACCGGGTCATCCATGTGGGCCGTGGATACACGCCGGAGAACCTGCACCGTCCGTGTCCTGATGATGTCGGTTGACCTCCAGCTGAGCGCCTGCCGCCGGCGCTCCGTCCATGACTGCACGCACACAAAAAGATGAACCTGCAGGAGAGCTCACAGGATCAGAGGTCCAGCTCAGCAGCTCTCAACCTGAGCACAGGTGTGTCGTGGTCTGATGAGAACCTGATCCGTGATTCCTCATCACGGTCCACTTCCTGTTCAGTTCCTGTGAATCGCTGCAGAACTAAAGAGAACATCAGGAGGAACCACAGTGAGCGAGCAGACTTCATGTCCGTTGTCCATCGCTTCAGTTTTAAAACATCGTCGACAGAACTTCACAAATCAGTTGATGTATCTTCAGAAACAGCTTGTCGGAGAGGGACCGGGTTTTAGCATCACCTTTGTTTCTGTTTGAAGCGTGAGTAGCACGCGACGTAGCTTCTCGTTATCTTTGTAGACCAGCTCCCAACTCCAGAGACAATGAAGGAAGTCGGCTCGGATTTCCGCTGGCTGCACAGGAAGTCCCGAAACTCCACTGCACACGGCACATCATGCGTGTTCCCGATGACAAGAAAGATAAACTCTAACCCAAGCCGGTGAGTTTTTAAAATAACACATCCTGTGCAGACTCCGGATCATAGAACAGACAAAAGAAACAGTTTAACTACGTAACTGCTTCCTGATAATAACCAAGTCTGAGCAAGTTAAAGTCTGGAAGAAAAAGCGCTCCTGAAGGTGTTTCTGTGTTTCTGGTCTTCAGACGCTCGCGGGCGGATTTCGAGATGGACGGTCTTAAATAGTTCTGACGGCAGGTCGGTGTGGTCGAGGCTTTTCGCAGCAAGCTAACGCGCTCTGCAGGAAGCTGAAACTCAAGACGATGCTGAAACCATCCGACTCATTGAGCGTCAGGCAGGAAGAGCTTTCTGCCGATCTGCTTCCCGAGCTTTTGACCGTTTCACATCTTCTTCTTTTCTTCCTCGTCCATTTTAAATTGTTAAAATTGATTCTTGCACGTGGAAACAGTTTCATCTGCGAGCGGGGTCAAAGGTCGACTTGTTCTGTTTGTTTCGGTTGAGAGCTGCTGCGTTCACTGACATCTCGGTGTTGTGGGAACTGAAGATGCTCATTAAAAAGAGTCTGTGATATTTTTGTAACCTGCTGAAGTATTTGATACTGACCACGTATTAAAGAAGCGTTGATAGCTGTGATGATGCTGTTGTAACATGTAACTCAAAGTTATATAATCAGCTGCTTCTTTCTGCTTTTCTTAGTTTTTTAGATTGTTGCTGAAGTTGTAAAAAGACAAGCGCGAACTGACGACGACGAGCGCGAACTGACGACGACGAGCGTGAACTGACGACGACGAGCGTGAACTGACGACGAGGAACGTGAACTGACGACAGACGAGCGCGAACTGACGACGACGAGCGCGAACTGACGACGACGAGCGTGAACTGACGACGAGGAACGTGAACTGACGACAGACGAGCGTGAACTGACGACGAGGAACGTGAACTGACGACGAGGAGCGTGAACTGACGACGAGGAACGTGAACTGACGACAGACGAGCGTGAACTGACGACGAGGAACGTGAACTGACGACAGACGAGCGTGAACTGACGACGAGGAGCGTGAACTGACGACGAGGAGCGTGAACTGACGACGACGAGGAACGTGAACTGACGACGAGGAGCGTGAACTGACGACAGACGAGCGTGAACTGACGACGAGGAACGTGAACTGACGACAGACGAGCGTGAACTGACGACGACGAGGAACGTGAACTGACGACGAGGAGCGTGAACTGACGACGAGGAGCGTGAACTGACGACGACGAGAGTGAACTGACGACAGACGAGCGTGAACTGACGACGACGAGAGTGAACTGACGACAGACGAGCGTGAACTGACGACGACGAGAGTGAACTGACGACGAGGAGCGTGAACTGACGACGAGGAGCGTGAACTGACGACGACGAGGAACGTGAACTGACGACGAGGAGCGTGAACTGACGACGAGGAGCGTGAACTGACGACAGACGAGCGTGGACTGACGACGACGAGCGTGGACTGACGACGACGAGAGTGAACTGACGACGACGAGCGTGAACTGACGACGAGGAGCGTGAACTGACGACGAGGAGCGTGAACTGACGACGAGGAGCGTGAACTGACGACGAGGAGCGTGAACTGACGACGAGGAGCGTGGACTGACGACGACGAGAGTGAACTGACGACGACGAGAGTGAACTGACGACGACGAGAGTGAACTGACGACAGACGAGCGTGAACTGACGACGACGAGAGTGAACTGACGACGACGAGAGTGAACTGACGACGACGAGAGTGAACTGACGACGAGGAGCGTGAACTGACGACGACGAGCGTGAACTGACGACGACGAGCGTGAACTGACGACGACGAGCGTGAACTGACGACAGACGAGCGTGAACTGACGACGGACGAGGAGTGTGAACTGACGACGACGAGCGTGAACTGACAACGGACGAGCGTGAACTGACGACGGACGAGCGTGAACTGACGACGAGGAGCGTGAACTGACGACGGACGAGCGTGAAAGGAAACGTCGGGTACTGAACATGAAAATCTGTGTGTAAAATAAACGTGTGTGTAAATAGCCATTGAACTGCACTGTCATCATTGGAGACGAACACGACTCAGCGTCTCATCTCACTGACTCTGCGCTAATAGTCTATTGGTCCATTTCATGCTTTTAATTTATTGCTGTGACACTATTTATTTTTACTTTCCAGGTTGTATGTACAGTGAGACATTTGTCCTATTTATGTTACTTGATCAATAAAATTGGCTTTCATCTGTCGACGTGTGCTTTGAGTTTGTGGGTCCACATGAAACTCTGAAACCTGTGATCAGGTGACCTGTGATCAGGTGACCTGTGATCAGGTGACCTGTGTCTCTGTCAGTCGTACGTCTGTTCTCACACTATGTAACTTTGGGCTCCGGGTCGGGAGAAGAACGCTTCACATTCTGATGTAAGCTCAGCGGTTGTGAACTCATCTTTTCAGGCACATGGATTGAACCGGACCAGCGTTCTTTAGGAACCACAACACTTCTGCTTACGGAGGCCCGGCGAGGCCATACACAGGACAAATATCTCAATATATATACTGAGGCCACATCAAACACTGGAAATGTTGGACTATCACTAACGAACACTAGCTTAGCTTAGCTTAGTTTAGCGGACTACTAAAATTATTATTTAAGATGCCATGTGACATTAAATGTTTATTAATGTGGAAACACTGAAAAGATTTAAGATATTATATAATAGAATTAATATAATACCACATACAACACAAACTGACTCTTTGCAGCTCTGTCAGTGTCTCCAGCTGCTGTGGAAACTCCCATCAGAGCGCTGACTGACACACCTTCTGTAACAGTGACACCTGCTGACTGGCAGCACTACAGCTCAGACTGGGTTCTGCTCTGACGTCGTACTGACGTTTCTGGAGTTGAAGGTATGAGGATGTGACGGCTGTCGGTCAGATGAACACAGACACCAGCAGCGTCTGTCAGCGTCTGCACACGAAGGTAGAAAAAAAGTCTCTCTGAGCTCATCTGGACTTCAACAGGTGAGAACCCTGACAGGTAACATGACACACCTGATGAAGACACTATTTTGGGCTTACATAATATACTTGTAGATGAGAGCAGTTATTGACTGTTTGTAGGTCTGAATGTTCATGAATTCATTCACTCATTATTCTGTGAGATGTGACTTTTTCATGTTTAGTTTAATCAGCAGCAGGAAACAAGTTAGACTTGAGTCTAAACGGACTCATGCTGAGGACTGAGGGACAGTCAGAACTGGTCTGACTACATGAAAACTTGAGACAACCGTCTCCGTCAGGCACAGGAGCCAGGAAATCCTAATATGTCTGTCTCTACAGAATACGATCTGATGATTTCTGTGTAGTGAAGTGATCGAGGTTAAGATTCTTTGAGTTCACTGATGCACCAGCACATTACATAACAAAACACAGGAAATTCATTCTTCACTTGTTTCACACCAACTTGCTGTGCAGGACTTTGTAGACGCCAGCTAATATTGTCATGGTTGTTGCTATGGTCACGTGGATGTGGGTCACGTGGTAAAATCAGCTGTTCACCTGGTGGTGAAGGGGGGAAGTCATGTTTTTGCTGACTGCATGATCTTGGAGGTAAACTGTGATGATTTTATGGATTGTTGGACTCTTCACTGCTTGTGTTTTAACATTAATGAACATGTAAATCAGAATTCCAGCAATGTTTCATTGAACAGATAATGTGTCCGGCAGGTCAAGTTTTTATTTTGACTGTATTTATGTGAAATTGTAATTATAAATACGCAGGGGGGGGGCAGAGGGGTAGTAAGGTACTATGAGTTCTTTTAGATATGATATGATGCACTAGGGCCACTTCTATTCAGTCTATATATGCTTCCTCTAGGGAACATTATTAGGAATCACTCTATTAATTTCCATTGTTATGCTGACGACACCCAATTATATTTATCGAACAAGCCTGATGAAACCAATCATTTAGCCAAACTGCAAGCGTGCCTTAGGGATATAAAAAATTGGATGACCTACAATTTTCTGATGTTGAACTCGGATAAAACTGAAGTTCTTATAATTGGACCCAAACGCCTCAGAAACTCTTTGTCCGGAGACTTGGCTACCTTAGACGGGATCATCTTGGCCTCCAGCTCCACCGTAAAGAATCTTGGAGTCATTTTTGATCAGGATTTGTCCTTTAATGTCACATAAAACAAATTTCAAAGACTGCATTCTTTCACTTACGCAACATTACCAAAATCAGACGCATCCTGTCCCAAGCGGATGCAGAAAAACTAGTCCATGCATTTGTTCCTTCTAGGCTGGACTACTGTAACTCTTTATTATCAGGCTGCTCCAATAAGTCTCTGAGGACTTTGCAGCTGATTCAGAATGCTGCTGCACGAGTTCTGACAGGAACCAAGATCAGAGATCACATCTCTCCCATTTTGGCTTCCTTGCATTGGCTACCTGTTAAATCTAGAATAGAATTTAAAGTTCTTCTCCTTACTTACAAAGCTCTTCATGGCCAGGCACCATCATATCTAAAAGAACTCATAGTACCTTACTACCCCTCTAGAACACTGCGCTCTCAGCATGCTGGGTTCCTTGTGGTTCCTATAGTTTCCCAAAAGTAGACAGGGAGCCAGAGCTTTCAGCTATCAAGCTCCTCTTCTGTGGAACAAGCTACCTTTCTGGTCAGATTGGAGATGGGGATTGGTGGGTCGGGGCAGGTGCCTGCAGGCACACAGCATCTTAAAGAAGCACAGCCACCCAGCTCGCAGACTGTCCTCCATTTATATATATATATACTGCAAAATGCAGCCAATGACTGTGTGCAGTATACTGTGTACGTGTCAGTGTACTCTATCAACATTGAAATATTGTAGTATATCATATTATCAAACACTCGTATAGACTCAGACACGACCTTGTCACACTTGTACAGTGTGAAGAACACTTATACATATTTTCATATTCTATTTCAGTATATTTGATATTTTTCTTTGTTTGATCTCAAATGTAATTGTATTTGTTTGTTTTGTCTTGATGGTGGATGTGAGTGAAGTGGAGTGAAGTACTGTCATCAGCTGCTGTGTAGAGATGGTCTGACTGGTCGCTGTTACTGGGAGGTCGAGTGGAGTGGAGATGTTGACGTATCAGTGAGTTACAGAAGAATCATGAGGAGAGGATACAGTGCTGACTGCAGGTTTGGATTTAATGATCAGTCCTGAAGTCTGCAGTGTTCTGATGAAGATGGTTACTCTGTCTGTCACAATAAGAAAAAAACAGACCTCTCCTCTTCCTCCTCCTCCTCTTCCTCATCCTCTTCCTCGGTCTCCAACAGAGTAGCAGTGTATGTGGACTGTCCTGCTGGCTCTCTGTCCTTCTACAGAGTCTGCTCTGACACACTGATCCACCTCCACACCTTCAGCACCACATTCACTGAACCTCTTTATCCTGGGTTCAGGTTCTGGTTCAGGTCATCTGGTTCCTCAGTGTGTCTGTGTCCTCTGTCAGATGAAGAGTCTCCTCCTGTGTAGAGAAACTTCTGACAAACACAAACTAACTCTGAATTCTGTGAAAACATGTTTTGGTGAATGTTCTGCACATTAGTGCTTTGAAATCTGCAGAAATCTTTCCAAATGTTTTCATTCAGAGTTTCAGGACGAACGTTCAGATGTTAGTTTTGACGTTTTCCTGATGTTGACAGGATTTCTGCAGTTATTGTTGATCATTTGTGTCGAGATGTTTCTTCAGAAAACGACGAGAAAAAGACCAAAAACCAGAGAAAAGAAAAGAGGAGTCCTCCGTCAGTGATGAACCCTCAAAATATGATCAGACCCAGACACAAGGTCAACTTGTTTGTCTTCATTGATTTACGTCCACTCATTGATCCTTTAGTATTTCTCCTATTTTTATATAGACATGTTTGTTATGTATCCTTATTCTGTTCTTATGGTGAACATGGTGTAGAAAAGAGTTTCCATGCAGCTGTTTATGGAGCAACATTGAATCATTCCATCTGTTTTATGCTTTCCTTTATTTTTGATTCATTCATTTTATCATGACTCAGTCCAAATTCAAAGCATGTTGTTGTTATTCAAAGACTTTTCATCTTTGTCTTTATTTTTACTCGTTGATCATCAAAAATAAAGAGTGTCTAAAAATGTGATAATGACTTCACTTGATCCATAGTATAGTCACAGCGAGCTGCTGAACAGAACCAAATCAATCTTTTATTCTTTGTGTGGAATTCTCTTTTTGACTTCTTGGGAAAATAAAAATGAACCTGAACTCTTTAACACGATGACATCATCAAAAACTGTCCAATCAGGTGACTTCATGTGTGCAGCATCAGCGCCTGCAGCTGATCAGGTCAACTGGCGAATGTTAGCTCAGCTTGTTAGCTAGAGCTTTTATTTTGAAGGTTTGATCTTTAATGCATCGCCAAAATAAAAGTCAAACTAATCCGTCTTAACGAGTCTTACTGAGTCTTAACGAGTCTTACTGAGTCTTAACGAGTCTTACTGAGTCTTAACGAGTCTTAACGAGTCTTGAGTCACTTCCTCTGAACGGGACCAGAGGCCCCGCCTCCCGCCGGCAGGGCGTCTTCTTATTGGTCAGCGGGCACGTCAATCAGACACTTGCAACACAAACGGATCGGCGGAAGGTCTCATGGAAGATGTAGTTCTTTATGTTAACCTGAACTGCTGGGTAACATCCAGAGGATGGCGCCAATCAATCCATGAACGACAGAAGAAGAAGGAGAAGAAGAAGAAGAAGAAGAAGAAGGAGAAGAAGAGCAGCAGCAGGCAGCAGTAGTGAAGCTAACGTGAAGCTAACGTGAAGCTAACGTGAAGCTAACGTGAAGCTAACGTGAAGCTAACGTGATGTCTGCAGCGTCCAGAGTTGTTCTGGGAGTTTCTGTGGTTCTGACTCTGAGCACCGTGACTGCTGTTCACCTCAAACAGGCCTGGGACAGAGAGGTAACCCGGTCCGAACCGAGCCGGACTAACGGAAACAGAACCAGCAGCAGGGTTAGCCGTTAGCTCGCCGTTAGCTGGAGTTAGCTGGAGTTAGGCGGGTCACCGGAAGTGAACGGACCGTCTCCTCGTTAGAAGCCGCCGGTGTTCGGTACCGGTACCGGACAGAGTTCAGATTTATTCACACTAACACAGCTGTGCAGTCTGAGTCAAGCTAACAGCGGCTAACAAAAACTTCCGGTAGTTTTTCAAAATAAAGGTGTCAGAGGTGAATTCAAATAACTTTATTGACACTGCTGCAGCTGTGAAGCTTATTACTGATTAAATATCTTTAAAGTAATTATTAACCAAATCACAGATCATCTCACAGGAAGTGGAGGTTGAATTGATGACATCACTGATTTGTACTGATTTAATATCACATGATTTATTGTTTATGTTTATACGTCATTAACCAATGAAAGTCTTCAGAGCGAGTCACCTGACCCGTGTTACTAACCTGCTGACTAATAACTTCTGTTATTTCTGCTGAGTCAGCACACAGCTGTTTACTTTACACTTCTTCTTCTGTGGTGCCGCCTCAGTCTTCCTGTGTCTGAGACGTGTTCATACTTTATGAACTACAAACATTCCCATGAGCCTCAGCTGGCTTCACTGCTAATGTTAGCATGTTAGCTCACATGGTGACGCAGTAGTGTCGTCGGTGCTGATTGGTCTGTTTGGTCTGCAGCGTCTCCATCAGGGCGTGGTCAGAGATCTGGAGCGTCTGGAGAGGAAGAAGGAGAACCTGAGGCTGCTGGAGGAGCAGAGGAGTCTGACCAGACACCTGGAGGAGCAGAGGAGCAGAGGAGTCTGACCAGACACCTGGAGGAGCAGAGGAGTCTGACCAGACACCTGGAGGAGCAGAGGAGTCTGACCAGACACCTGGAGGAGCAGAGGAGTCTGACCAGACACCTGGAGGAGCAGAGGAGTCTGACCAGACACCTGGAGGAGCAGAGACGGCACTGAGGGGCAGAGCTCCAACCACAGGAGTCGTGACACTCCCGGAGACAGACAGACTCGTGTGTGGCTGTCTCACCTGGACGGTCAGCCATGGACAGCAGCAGCGAGCAGCTGGGTGGAGGCGAGGACGAGGCGACCTGCACGTCGGCCTCAGAGGGTCTGGAGGAGGGCGAGGTGGAGGGCGAGACGCTGCTGATCGTGGAGTCGGAGGATCAGGGCTCGGTGGATCTGTCACATGACCAGAGCGGAGACTCTCTGACCAGCGACGTGGGCGAGGAGGCTGACGGAGGCTGGGCCTGCGAGGACATGTCCTTCTACTGCGACCGCTGCCACAAGTGGATCCCTGCAGGTGAGACGGCCAATCACGCTCATCCATCGTGATGTTGACCTGAACGTGTGTCGTCGTTGTAGGGAGAGCTTTCATCGCCATGGAGACGAGCCTTCACGTCACAGTCAGTCTTTGAAGCGGCGTCTCCGTCCACGTTAGCGGTTCACAGACATGAAGTGTGCAGGTCGCTAATTATTTATATTCACGATTCAAAGAGTTCATGAGAAGACGGACACTGATGATCACATGATCCAAACATGGACGCTACGCCGTGATCGGGAACCAGTGAGACAGACAGGCAGAGAGACAGACAGACAGACAGACAGACAGACAGGCAGACAGACAGACAGATAGGCAGACAGACAGACAGACAGACAGACAGGCAGACAGACAGACAGATAGGCAGACAGACAGACAGACAGGCAGAGAGACAGACAGACAGACAGACAGACAGACAGACAGACAGGCAGACAGACAGACAGATAGGCAGACAGACAGACAGACAGGCAGACAGAGTGACAGGCAGACAGACAGACAGGCAGTGAGACAGACAGACAGACAGACAGATAGGCAGGCAGACAGACAGACAGACAGGCAGACAGAGTGACAGGCAGACAGACAGACAGACAGACAGGCAGTGAGACAGACAGGCAGTGAGACAGACAGACAGACAGGCAGTGAGACAGACAGGCAGGCAGACAGACAGACAGACAGACAGACAGTGAGACAGGCAGACAGACAGACAGGCAGTGAGACAGACAGACAGGCAGTGAGACAGACAGACAGACAGACAGACAGGCAGACAGACAGACAGACAGTGAGACAGGCAGACAGACAGACAGGCAGTGAGACAGACAGGCAGGCAGACAGACAGGCAGACAGACAGACAGGCAGACAGACAGACAGGCAGGCAGACAGACAGACAGACAGACAGGCAGTGAGACAGACAGACAGACAGGCAGTGAGACAGACAGACAGGCAGTGAGACAGACAGACAGACAGGCAGTGAGACAGGCAGACAGGCAGACAGACAGGCAGTGAGACAGACAGGCAGTGAGACAGACAGACAGACAGGCAGACAGACAGACAGACAGACAGACAGACAGACAGACAGACAGACAGGCAGTGAGACAGGCAGACAGGCAGACAGACAGGCAGTGAGACAGACAGGCAGTGAGACAGACAGACAGACAGGCAGACAGACAGACAGACAGACAGACAGACAGACAGACAGAGCCACTGTCTCACTCTGTGGTTGGTCTGTGATTCAGGGCTCGGTTGTTCAGTTACGTGTTCGTCTCCTGGTCCGTTGCCGTGTGAGTTCCCGGCTCTCGTCAGCTCTTCAGTAACTCTGTTGGTTTGTTTGTTCCTCAGCTCAGCTCCGTGGAGAGCAGCCCAGCTACCTGAAAGGAGACAACTTCTTTAAATTCACGTGCTGCGACTGCTCCGAGGACGGCAAGGAGAGCTTCGAGAGGATGAGACTCACCTGGCAGCAGGTACGAACCCAACGACGACCACGCTGATGTTGGTCTCTGCACAGCTCGAGTCACGTGTCTTGTTTCCTGTCAGGTGGTGATGTTGGCCATGTACAACCTGTCTCTGGAAGGGACGGGCCGGCAGGGTTACTTCAGGTGGAAAGAGGACATCTGCGCCTTCATTGGTCGACACTGGAACTTCCTGCTGGGAACACGGTGACTGCTGTTTATTCACGTCCTGCTTTCATCACATTCATTTGATTTCTTCTTAGCCAGCACTTCCTGTCTGCCGGCGCCGACAGCCGTTTGACCTGATGAAGTCTCTCTGTGCAGGAAGAAGACGTCGACGTGGTGGAGCACGGTGGCCGGCTGCCTGTCGGTCGGCAGTCCCACCTTCTTCCGCTCAGGAGCTCAAGAGTTTGGTGAGCCCGGCTGGTGGAAGCTGGTCCAGAACCGACCTCCAACTCTGAGACCTGAGGTGGACAAATCCACGACCAAGGCCAAAGGTAACCTTCACCTGCATTTACCCAGGAGCGCTCTGCTCGAAGGTTCGACCTCTGCAGGTGAGCTGATTCTTTACTTCTCCTGCAGCCTCCAAACCTGCCATGGACCCGATCATCACGGTGGAGGGTCTGAGGAAGCGCGGGGCCAAGAACCCTGTGGAGAACGCCATGCAGCTGAAGGAGAAACGTTCTCGCACACAGGAGGCCAAAGACATCCGGCGAGCTCAGAAGGAGGCGGTGGGAGGCTACGCTGAGCGCAGTGCCTCCTCCACGCCAGTCAAACTGGGCGGAGGTCGAGGGGGAAGCTCCGGACGCCGGCCTGACTTTGTCCTGGAGAAAGGTGAGGTCATCGATTTCTCCTCGCTCAGCTCTTCTGACCGAACGCCGCTCACCAGCCCGTCACCGTCACCTTCTCCTGACTTCTCCGCTCCCGGGACGCCGGCTTCTCATTCGGCAACACCCAGCCTGCTGTCAGAGGCGGACCTCATCCCTGACGCCATGCCTCCGCAGGCGCTGTTCCACGGTGAGTTAACGCCCGAACCAGTCACAGGAAAACTGACATGTTTGTTCTCACAGTGAGCGGTCAGTGCTGCAAACAGAAAGCTGGCACAGGTGAACAGTGACCGTGTGAACACAGGTGAAGCTGCTGCTGCTCGTTGTAAGTGGATGAACATCAGGCATAGTTTAAAGTGTGCAAGCAGCGTGTCGAGTTTACGGATGTGGAACGAACGAAGGCGGGAAAAGTTACTTTGTCAGGATTTAACAAGAAACATAAAAGTAAAATAGAATTTCCTAATCTACCGTCAGCCAATCACAGAGCTTCTTTCATCTTTGAAAATGTTTACAAAGTTATGAGAAATGAGTTTGAACCCGCTGTCAGACCGAACACACTGTTATTCACCGTCTGTTGAGTCGTGTCTGTTGCTTGGACCTCCAGATGATGAAGAGATGGAGACGGAGGGGATGATCGACCCCGGGATGGAGTACCTCCCTCCTCCCAGCGCTAACCTCGCCGCACGCAAGAAGCTGCGCATCGCTCCACCTCACATTAAACGCGAAGCAGAGAGCGAGGACGACGAGGGCCGCGAACGTGAGGACGACTTTGAAGAGCCAGTAGGACAAAGTGACGGTCCGTCTCTCTCCACCGGGGGCCGTGTTGGTGCCGGAGGACCCGAGCGCAGGAGAATAACACATGCTGAGAAAGCAGACGGAGCCGGCGGTGTCTCCCAGAGTCCTCGCTTCACCCTGCTCAGTCTTTATGAGGAGAGGATGCTGCTGCGGCGGCTGGACGCTTGCCCGCTGGCCTTGGCCGTCACCCCACAAGCCAAACGGCTCCACAGGAAGCTGCTGGTCCGCCAGGCCAAGAGGCAGAGAGGCCTCCCCCTGCTGGACATTGACCGGGCCATCAGCGCCACCCTCAGCCTGGTGGGAGGGATCTACGGCGCCCAGGAGGCGGGTCCACTGATGCGAGTCGGAATCACAGGAAAATACTGCACCAACAGCCAGGAGCTGCGAATTCTTGATCGCTTCCAGGTAAATCTGTCCCACGTCTCATGTCCTGAATCAGGCCGTGTCCTGTCTCATGTCCTGAATCAGGCCGTGTCCCGCGTCTCATGTCCTGAATCAGGCCGTGTCCTGTCTCATGTCCTGAATCAGGCCATGTCCTGAATCAGGCCGTGTCTCATGTCCTGAATCAGGCCGTGTCCTGTCTCATGTCCTGAATCAGGCCGTGTCCTGTCTCATGTCCTGAATCAGGGCCGTGTCCTGTCTCATGTCCTGAATCAGGCCGTGTCCCACGTCTCATGTCCTGAATCAGGCCGTGTCCCACGTCTCATGTCCTGAATCAGGCCGTGTCCTGTCTCATGTCCTGAATCAGGCCGTGTCCCACGTCTCATGTCCTGAATCAGGCCGTGTCCCACGTCTCATGTCCTGAATCAGGCCGTGTCCCGCGTCTCATGTCCTGAATCAGGCCGTGTCCTGTCTCATGTCCTGAATCAGGCCGTGTCCCACGTCTCATGTCCTGAATCAGGCCGTGTCCCACGTCTCATGTCCTGAATCAGGCCGTGTCCCGCGTCTCATGTCCTGAATCAGGCCGTGTCCTGTCTCATGTCCTGAATCAGGCCGTGTCCTGTCTCATGTCCTGAATCAGGCCGTGTCCTGTCTCATGTCCTGAATCAGGCCGTGTCCTGTCTCATGTCCTGAATCAGGCCGTGTCCCACGTCTCATGTCCTGAATCAGGCCGTGTCCCACGTCTCATGTCCTGAATCAGGCCGTGTCCTGTCTCATGTCCTGAATCAGGCCGTGTCCCGCGTCTCATGTCCTGAATCAGGCCGTGTCCTGTCTCATGTCCTGAATCAGGCCGTGTCCTGTCTCATGTCCTGAATCAGGCCGTGTCCTGTCTCATGTCCTGAATCAGGCCGTGTCCCACGTCTCATGTCCTGAATCAGGCCGTGTCCTGTCTCATGTCCTGAATCAGGCCGTGTCCTGTCTCATGTCCTGAATCAGGCCGTGTCCTGTCTCATGTCCTGAATCAGGCCGTGTCCTGTCTCATGTCCTGAATCAGGCCGTGTCCCACGTCTCATGTCCTGAATCAGGCCGTGTCCCACGTCTCATGTCCTGAATCAGGCCGTGTCCTGTCTCGTGTCCTGAATCAGGCCGTGTCTCATGTCCTGAATCAGGCCGTGTCCTGTCTCATGTCCTGAATCAGGCCGTGTCCCACGTCTCATGTCCTGAATCAGGCCGTGTCTCATGTCCTGAATCAGGCCGTGTCTCATGTCCTGAATCAGGCCGTGTCCTGTCTCATGTCCTGAATCAGGCCGTGTCTCATGTCCTGAATCAGGCCGTGTCCTGTCTCATGTCCTGAATCAGGCCGTGTCCTGTCTCATGTCCTGAATCAGGCCGTGTCCCGCGTCTCATGTCCTGAATCAGGCCGTGTCTCATGTCCTGAATCAGGCCGTGTCCTGTCTCATGTCCTGAATCAGGCCGTGTCCTGTCTCATGTCCTGAATCAGGCCGTGTCCTGTCTCATGTCCTGAATCAGGCCGTGTCCTGTCTCGTGTCCTGAATCAGGCCGTGTCTCATGTCCTGAATCAGGCCGTGTCCTGTCTCATGTCCTGAATCAGGCCGTGTCCCACGTCTCATGTCCTGAATCAGGCCGTGTCTCATGTCCTGAATCAGGCCGTGTCTCATGTCCTGAATCAGGCCGTGTCCTGTCTCATGTCCTGAATCAGGCCGTGTCTCATGTCCTGAATCAGGCCGTGTCCTGTCTCATGTCCTGAATCAGGCCGTGTCCTGTCTCATGTCCTGAATCAGGCCGTGTCCTGTCTCATGTCCTGAATCAGGCCGTGTCCTTCCATGTCCTGAATCAGGCCGGTCCTTCTCATGTCCTGAATCAGGCCGTGTCCTGTCTCATGTCCTGAATCAGGCCGTGTCCTGTCTCATGTCCTGAATCAGGCCGTGTCCTGTCTCATGTCCTGAATCAGGCCGTGTCCTGTCTCATGTCCTGAATCAGGCCGTGTCTCATGTCCTGAATCAGGCCGTGTCCCACGTCTCGTGTCCTGAATCAGGCCGTGTCCTGTCTCATGTCCTGAATCAGGCCCTGTCTCATGTCCTGAATCAGGCCGTGTCCCACGTCTCATGTCCTGAATCAGGCCGTGTCCTGTCTCATGTCCTGAATCAGGCCCTGTCTCATGTCCTGTCTCAGGTTGGCTGTGACACGTTGACACCTACAGTGTGTGAACGCCTGCAGTATTACTCATAACTAGATTACATAACTAATTGTGAATCGACGTTCGTCACGTGAAGTAAGTAACAGTTTGTACATTGAGCTCACAGGCGTTCACGCGTCATCTCAGCTGTACACGCGTGTCCAGTGTGCTGGCATCAAATGCCCCCCATAGTGGACACGGAGCCCTGATGTGGACTGTGTGTGTGTGTGTGTGTAGACCAACCTCTCTAACAGAAGAGGCATCCAGCATCACTCCGTGTCCTTCTGGCATCGTTTGATGGGAGCAGAGGGCAGCTTGGACCAGAGCATCAAGAGTCCGTACACCTCCCGCATCCTGAAGCCGTACATCAGGTGAGACTTTGACTCAGCAGGAAAAGGTGCAGACCTGACCGTGACCATGTAGTCGGTCGTACAGTTGGACTGTGTTTGTTCTTCAGGAGGGATTATGAGAGTCGCCCGGTGAAGCTGAGGTTGTTGGCAGAGATTAGAGCTTACCCTCACAGGAAGGATCCTGACTGGGTCCCTGAACCCAACGCCCCCATTGACTACTGCTACGTCCGACCAAACCATATCCCCTCTGTCAACGCCATGTGTCATGACAGCTTCTGGCCAGGTAAGACAGCCGTGCGTCCGTCCACATGCCTGGATCAGTCCTCCCATAGGTCTGTCTGTCCAAACCTGCCGTTTGTCCTCCTGTAGGCGTGGACCTATCGGAGTGTCTGCAGTACCCGGACTTCAGTGTGGTTGTCCTCTATAAGAAAGTCGTGGTCGGCTTCGGTTTCATGGTGCCGGATGTGAAATACAACGAGGCCTATATTTCCTTCCTGCTGGTCCATCCTGAGTGGAGGAGAGCCGGCATCGGCACCTTCATGATCTACCATCTCATCCAGGTAACGTTAGCTCAGCAGCTAAATGAGACTAAGTGTTCTCACCTGCAAACGAACGAGAGGCGTCACGCTGTCGTGTGGTTGCTGTTTTTCAGACGTGTATGGGCAAAGATGTGACGCTGCACGTGTCGGCCAGTAATCCTGCCATGCTGCTGTATCAGAAGTTTGGTTTCAAAGCGGAGGAATACATCCTGGACTTTTATGATAAGTATTATCCCGTGGACAGCACCGAGTGCCGCCACGCCTTCTTCCTCCGGCTGCGGCGCTGAGACGACGATGCCGCTCAGACACCTGAATCCACCTGCTGGATGCGCCGCTGTCAGCCGGCAGCACAGTGCCTGGCTCAGCGGCACCTGGACAGGAGCGTCCTCCGCCCTCCTGTTCTCCAGCAAGTGTTCAAAATATTCTGACCAACAAACATCAGATAAAGTCCTGAATCATCGTGTCAGTCTGTTTCTGAATGTTTGAGACATTAAAACCAAAATGAGTTCAACTCTTAAAGTGAAGCTGCTTCATTCATCATCACTGTGTCTGTCCAGCGGGGGGCGCTACAAGGAACCACAGTCGTGTTGCTGCAGAGATTTGTGTCTGGAAGGAAACTCCAGTTTCGTTTGCATGCTTCCACTTTGAAATATTAAAGTTTGAAGCCGTCGCACAAAGAACGATAAATGATTTTTAAATCAGCTGATGTACGAAGACGAGCTGCATTTTGCGAGGTGCCATCCTGAAGACGTCGTTCAGTTATTCTGAATATCGGCACGCTGTGACTGTGCTGATATTCAGAATAACTGAACCACCTCCCATGTTTCTGTTATTGTTTGTTTGTTTGTTTATTTGGACTGCACTGTTGCCGAGCAACACATCAACACTTCCTGAACACTAGCTTGTTAGCTCCTTTATGTCGGTGTGCATGTTGTCTGAATGTTAGTTATTGGTTTGGTAATGGTTGGCGACCTTCCAACTTTGGTGATCCGCTGACTACATGCCACAGCTGGGTCATGTGACCGTCTGTTGGCGGGTTGCGGGCTCAGCTGGATGTTTCCAGTTTCAGCTGAGTTGACTAACTGGTCGCCGGCTGTGTGAGGCAGGTTAACCGCCATGATGTAATCATCTCTAATAAGTTAGACTTTCCTATATTGACAGAGAAATGGCTCCCCTGATTACACACACCTCCATCAACCCCACCTGTCTGGCAGGTGGAGGTGGGGTTATCCATAGAAAAGATTTTAAATGCATTTTTATGTGGTGACATCTTTTGAGCTCCTTGGTGCGGATGCATCCAGATTTAAAGAGACTGCAGGAGAAAGGAATGGAAGAAAAAACTGCTTTTAAAGACGCGAGCGTCCGTCCTTCTTCTCTAACCAAGCCCAGAACTTGTTCACAGTCACAGAGCCTCTCAGCACCTCCACGTGTCCTTTTAAACATGCATCCCAACACGTGTGTGAGGAGTTTTTACATGTTTTCATGAAAAGGGTTGATAATATTAAATCAGACTTTATTTGTACAGCCCAAAGTCACAAACACATTTCTCCTCAGAGGCTTCACAGTCTGTACAGGCAGTGACTCCCTCTGTCCTTAGACCCTCGGTTCCCCTTTAACAGGGAAAACATGTGGAAGAAAGCTCAGGAAGAGCCACAGAGGAGGGATCCCTCTGCCAGGACGGACAGACGTCACATGGATGTCACATGTACAGAACAATCAACACAAACATGTACAGTTACATTTCAGGCAGGTATTGAAGATGCAGTCACATCTCCCTTCACTGAACCGCCCAGTCATCATCAATGCAGGTCACTAACTAAACTTCTTCTCTGAGTCTCTGTGCTCTCTCGTCCAGCAGGTTCTCATGGATGGGCATTCTCATACATACACACTTCATACAAACATCTGGACCTCACTCAGCATGTGGCGTCTTCACTTTAACAGTTTATTTCCATCAGTTACAAACACATCACCACTTTAATCTTGAATAGTTCGACTCTCCGTGAGGTCTGTTGGGTCAGAACACGTCCAGGTTCAGTTTGGGTTTTCCCAGTTTTCCCAGTAAGTCCAGTCCGGTCCTCGCAGCCAGCAGAGACACCATGTCGTTACAGCCAGAGTTCACCGCCACGTCGTACGGCGTCTGACCGCGAGCGTTCCTCCGCCTCACGCTGGCCTTACAGCTGAAAACAGTGTAGGACACGATGATGTCATGATGACATCAGGAGGTGGGAGGAGCCTCTTACAACAGCTATAAATCTCAAACTGGTGTCAACACAGGTGAACACAGGTGTACTATACCTGAGCAGGACCTGAGCACACTGCAGACCACCAGAGCCGAGAGCGGCAGCCTCATGAAGAGCCGAGTTCTTCAGCCTGAGGATGATAAGGAGTTCACCTTCATCACGTTACATCATCATCACATCAAAAGTCACAGTGTTAGCTAATGTTAGCTCAGTGTGTTAGCTGCTGTTAGCTTATGTTAGCTCAGTTTGTTAGCTGCTGTTAGCTCAGTGTGTTAGCTGCTGCTAGCTCAGTCTGTTAGCTGCTGTTAGCTTATGTTAGCTCAGTCTGTTAGCTGCTGTTAGCTGCTGTTAGCTGCTGTTAGCTCAGTCTGTTAGCTGCTGTAGTATTAACTGGCTTCATGTCGTCGCCTTACTGTCCGGACTGCTGGTCGACGTCCGCTCCTCGCTGCACTAAAACAGGAAGTGCATCATGGTGACCATTAAGCACAGCAACTGCCAGAGCGTGTCGGCCATCGCTGCCGCAACAGGAAGGGTCCACCCCCTGGTGAACAAGAAAACAAACAGACCAGTCAGAGCTAACATTGGCAGGAAATCCAGAGGAGGCTGCTGATTGGCTGCAAAGGGTCATACCTGATCCAGGAGCTGCTGGATGACGCTGATCTGACCTCGGCCGGGACCTAGCTCCTTCAGCAGCTGAACATCCTTCACCTGGAGAACCAATGAGAGGAGCTTTCATTAAACAGGAAGTCCGACAGCAGGTGAGTTTCCATGGTGACCGTTTCTCACCAGAGGTTTAGGTGTCAGGTTTGGTTTGGGAGGTTTCGTCACACCTGTGGACTGCTCACTTCCTGTCAGACACACCAAAAAAAACCACTGAAGAGACGACAGGACTTCCTGTTCTACGAGCAAGCTAACACACAATTAGCATGTGTTTTAGCTTTAAAAACTGTTAGCTCAGTTCGTTAGCTGCCGTTAGCTCAGGTTGTTCTTACTAAGGCTGCTGCTGTCAGTAGATCGCTCAGTGACACTGCTCAGAGTCTCAGTCCGGCCTGCAGTCAGTCCGGCGGCGTCACCTGCGGGATCCACCTGAGCACAACAACAATCTGTCAGGCTCCGCCTTATTCATGAAAGCATCACCTTCTCTGAGCGTCACATGTTTGAGGACACACCTGAGCTTCTTCCCGTCCGGCCAACACAAAGCTGGCGGTCACGCTGACTTCGTAGCGATCTTCTTGAATCACAGCAGAAACCATCTGAAGGACAGAACAAACACACTGGAAGTAAACCAGCCTGCACCTGCAACACCTGAGAACACCTGACAACACCTGAGGTCAACGTCTAAACCAGTCATTCAGGTTAGTTCACCCCACAGGTGAAGTCACTGAGGTACAGGTGAGGTCACTGAGGTACAGGTGAAGTCACTGGGGTACAGGTGAGGTCACTGAGGTACAGGTGAGGTCACTGAGGTACAGATGAAGTCACTGAGGTACAGGTGAGGTCACTGAGGTACAGGTGAGGTCACTGAGGTACAGGTGAGGTCACTGAGGTACAGGTGAAGTCACTGAGGTACAGGTGAGGTCACTGAGGTACAGGTGAGGTCACTGAGGTACAGGTGAGGTCACTGAGGTACAGGTGAAGTCACTGAGGTACAGGTGAAGTCACTGAGGTACAGGTGAAGTCACTGAGGTACAGGTGAGGTCACAGGTACAGGTGAGGTACAGGTGATGTCACTGAGGTACAGGTGAAGTACAGGTGATGTCACTGAGGTACAGGTGAGGTACAGGTGATGTCACTGAGGTACAGGTGATGTCACTGAGGTACAGGTGAAGTACAGGTGATGTCACTGAGGTACAGGTGAAGTCACTGAGGTACAGGTGAAGTACAGGTGATGTCACTGAGGTACAGGTGATGTCACTGAGGTACAGGTGAAGTCACTGAGGTACAGGTGAAGTCACTGAGGTACAGGTGAAGTCACTGAGGTACAGGTGAGGTCACAGGTACAGGTGAGGTACAGGTGATGTCACTGAGGTACAGGTGAAGTACAGGTGATGTCACTGAGGTACAGGTGAAGTACAGGTGATGTCACTGAGGTACAGGTGATGTCACTGAGGTACAGGTGAAGTCACTGAGGTACAGGTGAGGTCACAGGTACAGGTGAGGTACAGGTGATGTCACTGAGGTACAGGTGAAGTACAGGTGATGTCACTGAGGTACAGGTGAGGTACAGGTGATGTCACTGAGGTACAGGTGATGTCACTGAGGTACAGGTGAAGTACAGGTGATGTCACTGAGGTACAGGTGTACAGGTGAGGTGTAGCTTACCCGGCCCAGACGAGGCTCTCCCAGCAGAGTCCTGAAGGCTGCGTTGTTCTGGGTGTAACTCCTCAGGTGAGTGCACACGTGATCCAACTGCTTTCTCCAGTAACCTGAGGACAGGATGGACCATGAGACAGCCGTCCGTCCTCTGACAGGAGACAGTCTTCCGTCCAATGACAGGAGACAGCCGTCCGTCCTCTGACAGGAAACAGTCGTCCATCCAATGACAGGAGACAGTCGTCCGTCCAATGACAGGAGACAGCCGTCCGTCCTCTGACAGGAGACAGTCTTCCGTCCTCTGACAGGAGACAGTCGTCCGTCCAATGACAGGAGACAGCCGTCCGTCCTCTGACAGGAGACAGCCGTCCGTCCAATGACAGGAGACAGCCGTCTGTCCTCTGACAGGAGACAGTCGTCCGTCCAATGACAGGAGACAGTCGTCCGTCTTCTGACAGGAGACAGTCGTCTGTCCTCTGACAGGAGACAGTCGTCCGTCCTCTGACAGGAGACAGTCGTCCGTCCTCTTACCTCTGCCTGGGCTGATGGCAGTCAGTAGCGGTTGCCGGTCTCTCGTTGCCTGCTGCTTGTTGCGTTGTTGCGCTCTCTGTTGCTCCTTCCTCTCCAGCTCAGTGGCTGATGGGTAATAGAGTCCAACAGTCTGCGTGTACTGCTCTGTAGTGGGTGTGGTCAGTCTAACCTGAGGGACTGATGAGGGCGTGGCCTGCCAGGTAGCATCATGTGAAGGCTGGGAACAGGAAGTGAACAGCCATGTTAATGTGTCACATGCTGTGTTAGTGTGTGTTAGTGACACGATGTCAGCAGCGTACCTGGCTGGTAGCTCCGCCCCCTACAGGCCGTGTGGATGTGGGTGGTGCTTCCAGGAAGACGCCGCAGGCTGCGCAGTGGAGGGCGTACGGGTGTCCGCTCGCTCCACATCGGCAACAAATGACACAGCTGGCTGCATGACCGGGCTACACACACACACACACACACATCACTACATGTCCCATAATGCTTCACTCTGCATCCATCAACAAACTGACTGTTTAAACATAGAGTTCCAACTTTAGCGTCCAAGATACGAGGTAAGGAGTTCAGGTGTGTGTTCAGGTGTGTGTTCAGGTGTGTTCAGGTGTGTGTTCAGGTGTGTGTTCAGGTGTGTGTTCAGGTGTGTGTTCAGGTGTGTGTTCAGGTGTGTGTTCACCTTTGAGCCACACCAGTCACAGTATCTGGCATCACCGTGGTTCATACGTTTACATCTGGAACACGACAACATCCTGCTGTCTGCTGACGGGACGGGCGGGGTGCTGTTCACAACACACACCTTCAGAGACACACACACACACACACACACAATACATTAATACACAGCAAATGAACAGTGTGTGTGTATGTGTGTGTGTGTGTGTTACCGGCTGCAGGCGGGTCTCGCAGGTCAAACAGGTGGAAACGTGAGCTGGATTTCCACTTCCACAGCAAACACACACCACATGATCCTACACACACACACACACACACACACACACACACACACACACACACACACACATGTAAATGATCACTGCATGCTTCATCTCATTATGGTTGTACATTTCTGTGTGTCTGTGTGTGTGTGTGTGTTCACCTGCAGTGTGATGCTGGACTGTGGTCGTAGCTGTTGGTGGATGGAGGCCTCGCAGATTAAACAGGACTGAGAGTTCACAGGAACCAGAGTGTTACAGAACACACAGCTGACCACCTGACACACACACACACACACACACACACACAGGTTTAATCACAGTCACACTGCAGACTGTGTGTGTGTGTGTGTGTGTGTGTGTGTGCAGTACCTGTCCTCCTTCAGCAGGGGGCAGTCTCTGCTCAGGTAACACAGGAAGTGACGCTCCACAGTGAGAACAGAACCGAGCAAATGGATCAGAAGGACGAGACCTGAGACACCGAGCACACCTGGAGAGACAGACAGGTTAACAGACAGACAGACAGGTTGACAGGCAGACAGGTTGACAGACAGACAGGTCGACAGACAGACAGGTTAACAGGCAGACAGGTCAACAACAGACAGACAGGTTAACAGACAGACAGGTTGACAGACAGACAGACAGGTTAACAGACAGACAGGTCAACAGACAGACAGGTTAACAGATAGACAGGTTGACAGACAGATAGGTCAACAGGCAGACAGGTCAACAGGCAGACAGGTCAACCGACAGACAGGTCAACAACAGACAGACAGGTTGACAGACAGACAGGTCAACAGGCAGACAGGTCAACAGACAGACAGGTCGACAGACAGACAGGTTGACAGACAGACAGGTTAACAGACAGATAGGTCAACAGGCAGACAGGTCAACAGGCAGACAGGTCAACCGACAGACAGGTCAACAACAGACAGACAGGTTGACAGACAGACAGGTCAACAGGCAGACAGGTCAACAGACAGACAGGTCGACAGACAGACAGGTTGACAGACAGACAGGTCGACAGACAGACAGGTTAACAGGCAGACAGGTCAACAGACATACAGACAGGTTGACAGGCAGACACGCTAACAGACAGACAGGCATTGTACCGCAGGAAGTCGGTCTCTCGGCTGACCCGTGACGTCTCTGTGTTGCCTCAGCTGCTTCAACACGTCTGAACTCTGACAGACAGGAAACAACAAAAATAAAAGTCAGCACAGACACGGCGGCGTGCGGCGCTCGTTTGGTCGCTTACCGCTGACTGGAAACGCCGGGGTGCTCCGGTTTGGGCAGCGGTGGTCGGAGAGCTCAGTCCATGGTTCAGAAAACAAGGAGAGGAATTTCCCACCATCCTCGGCTCTGAAGACAAACATCAGGACAGGATGTGTTTAGTTTGTGCTAAGCTAGGCTAAACACGTGGACCTGTGAGTGTGTTTGAAACAGACCTGGAGGCCTCTGTAAAGAACCAGCAGAGTTCTGAGCAGACCACGAGGCTCCTTCAGAGCCGACCCTGAAATGTGGAAGGACATGATGAGGATCAGCTCAGAGGCTCAGTGAGGTCCAACATGTTGATCCTCTGCAGTGGCAGTGAGATCTGGGGCTGATGGGAAATGTAGTGTGGTATCTTTATTCCCTGTTAAAGGGCTCACTAAGGACAGAGGGTATCACTCGCTGACTGTAAAGCCTCTGATGTCTGATTACCTGCTGCTCGCTCTGCAGGAAGTTCTCCTTCTCGTCCTTCCTGTCGTTTGAATCCACAAGTTCAACCGTGAAAACCTTCGTCACCCGCGGAGCTCTCTCTGCCATCACTGCAGACAGTAAGACTGAAGTTCATAGAACACCTGGACAGGAAGTCAGATGATGAAGGAGAGCAGTTACCTGGTGACAGCACCGCTCTGACAGACACTCGGCAGCAGGCAGCGGACTTGGCCATCATTGTACTTCTGCTGCTGCTGGCTGAGCCCCGCTGCACCTCAGCCGGCCTTGATCCATCTAGAGTGTAGAAGATCGACACACCTGGAGAGTCTGCAGAGACACAGAACACCTGTCACCATGTCTGTACACCTGTCAGTACACCTGTCACCATGTCTGTACACCTGTCACCATGTCAGTACACCTGTCACCATGTCTGTACACCTGTCACCATGTCAGTACACCTGTCACCATGTCAGTACACCTGTCACCATGTCTGTACACCTGTACACCTGTCAGTACACCTGTCACCATGTCTGTACACCTGTCACCATGTCAGCACACCTGTCACCATGTCTGTACACCTGTCACCATGTCTGTACACCTGTCATCATGTCTGTACACCTGTCACCATGTCAATACACCTGTCAACCATGTCGTACAACTGTCACCATGTCAGTACACCTGTCACAATGTCTGTACACTGTCACCATGTCAGTACACCTGTCACCATGTCTGTACACCTGTCACCATGTCAGTACACCTGTCACCATGTCTGTACACCTGTCACCATGTCTGTACACCTGTCACCATGTCTGTACACCTGTCACCATGTCAGTACACCTGTCACCATGTCTGTACACCTGTCACCATGTCAGTACACCTGTCACCATGTCTGTACACCTGTACACCTGTCAGTACACCTGTCACCATGTCTGTACACCTGTCACCATGTCAGCACACCTGTCACCATGTCTGTACACCTGTCACCATGTCAGTACACCTGTCACCATGTCTGTACACCTGTCACCATGTCAGTACACCTGTCACCATGTCTGTACACCTGTCACCATGTCTGTACACCTGTCACCATGTCTGTACACCCGTCACCATGTCTGTACACCTGTCACCATGTCAGTACACCTGTCACCACGTCTGTACACCTGTCACCATGTCAGTACACCTGTCACCATGTCAGTACACCTGTCACCATGTCAGTACACCTGTCAGTACACCTGTCACCATGTCTGTACACCTGTCACCATGTCAGTACACCTGTCACCATGTCAGTACACATGTCACCATGTCAGTACACCTGTCACCATGTCAGTACACCTGTCACCATGTCTGTACACCTGTCAGTATACCTGTCACCATGTCTGTACACCTGTCACCATGTCAGTACACCTGTCTGTACACCTGTCACCATGTCAGTACACCTGTCAGTACACCTGTCACCATGTCTGTACACCTGTCACCATGTCTGTACACCATGTCAGTACACCTGTCACCATGTCTGTACACCTGTCACCATGTCTGTACACCTGTCAGTACACCTGTCACCATGTCTGTACACCTGTCACCATGTCAGTACACCTGTCACCATGTCTGTACACCTGTCACCATGTCTGTACACCTGTCACCATGTCAGTACACCTGTCTGTACACCTGTCACCATGTCAGTACACCTGTCAGTACACCTGTCACCATGTCTGTACACCTGTCACCATGTCTGTACACCTGTCAGTACACCTGTCACCATGTCTGTACACCTGTCAGTACACCTGTCACCATGTCTGTACACCTGTTTGTACACCTGTCACCATGTTACAGATTATATATTATATATGATCAATACAGATTGCAAATATTTGTATGGATAGCTGTTAGACTCCAGGTGACAGGTGACATGATCTGATGAATGGATCGGGGACACACAGGTGATCCGTCGTACCTGACTGGATGGACACAGGTGTGCTGGTGTCGATGTGGTTCTTGGCTCTGTGCGTCTGCAGGTGGATGATGGGAATGATGAGCGGAGCAGACACTGCTCCTGCTGTCATGACGACGTCTGTAAATCAACCTGTCAATCAACAGTCTAGTATAAAGTACGTAAATACTCCAGTAAAGTAACTGTAAAGTAATTAGTTACTTTCTCTGATAAAATAAGTACGTTTCTCTGACGGTTACGTCATGACGTTTGTTTGAGTCCTCGAGACAAAAGTCATCCCTCGTGATGAACAGTGACGTCACTGCGCATGCGCCTCTGAGAATAACTGATCAATGTAAATATTGAATTATTGATTTTCTTACGTCAGATCAGAGTTCAGATGATTCACGCGACGTTCCATGAACCAGCATCTGTGTACGGCGCTGTCACTATGGCAACCTGCTCTGCCACACCGCGCATGCGCCTCGTTTCAACCCGTTCAACGCATCGACCGCCCCCGCCGGATTGTAAAACACACAAACCGTTAATAAAGAACATTAGACAGAGTTAAGACAAACTGAAGAGGGACAAACTAATGTCAACGTCAGGATTCGGAACAATGTTTATTTAGAATTTATATGTAATTTATATAATCATTTATTATTTATTTATTTTCCTTCAGGCAGGTTTTCAGGACAGCCCCGCCGACCGACAGCTAACTTTTAAGGACCCTGATCTAGCATGCCTGCCTGATAGCGACAGACAGGCTAACAGGCTAACAGACAGACAGCTAACAGGCTAACAGACAGACAGGCTAACAGACAGACAGGCTAACAGACAGACAGGCTAACAGACAGACAGACAGCTAACAGACAGACAGGCTAACAGACAGACAGGCTAACAGACAGACAGACAGCTAACAGACAGACAGCTAACAGACAGATTGAAGTTAAAATGGCGGAAGTCAAAGTGAAGAAGGAGACAAACCTCTCGGACCTCGCGGAAATCGAGAACAGGTGTGTGTGTGTGTGTGTGTGTGTGTGTGTGTGTGTGTGTGTGTGTGTGTGTGTGTGTCTGTCCCTGTGTGTGTGTGTGTGTCCCTGTGTGTGTCTCTGTGTGTGTGTGTGTGTGTGTGTGTGTGTGTGTGTGTGTGTGTGTCCCTGTGTGTGTGTGTGTGTCCCTGTGTGTGTCTCTGTGTGTGTGTGTGTCTGTCCCTGTGTGTGTGTGTGTGCCCTGTGTGTGTCTCTGTGTGTGTGTGTGTGTGTCCTGTGTGTGTGTGTGTGTGTGTGTGTCCCTGTGTGTGTTGTTGTTGTGTGTGTGTCCCTGTGTGTGTGATGTGTGTGTGTGTGTGTGTGTTGGGTGTTGTGTCCCTGTGTGTGTGTGTCCCTGTGTGTGTGTGTGTGTGTGTGTGTGTGTGTGTGTGTCCCTGTGTGTGGGTGTGTCTCCTCTGGATCGTCTCCTTCATCTTGTTGGAGTTGAGCTGAAGCTTGGCTGAGCTCTCTCCAGCTGACAAAGTCTCTGATGACCGTCCTGTACTCCAGCTCGGCTCCCCTCAGAAACATCCAACAGCAGCTGTGAGAGAACTTCTGGATGTGGCAGTGGGTGGTGTTGTGGGTGAAGTCCGAGGTGTGGAGAGTGAGAGGAAGGGGAGAGCACCGTACCCTGAGGGACAGCTTGTGCTGGCAGAGCACCACGTCAGACAGTGATGGAGCCTCACGTACTGCGGTCTGTTGGTGAGGTCGTCAGTTGTCCACTCCCACCTTCTCCATCTGAGCAGTGACGGCTGGGTGGAGAAGTCAAAGAACATGAGCCTCACGGTGCTCCAGCTGTCCTCCAGCTGTAGCGTCATCCACCCTGATCCCAGGCCGGTGAGCAAACTGCAGGCGGACCAGCTGTGCTCAGCAGGATGATCCTCTCCATGGTCCACATCAGGCGGCGTCTTCAGTACCGGGACCGCACAAAGTGTTACAAAGTGTTACAAAGTGTTACAAAGTGTTACAAAGTGTTACAAAGTGTTACAAACTGTTACAAACTGTTACAAAGTGTTACAAACTGTTACAAAGTGTTACAAACTGTTACAAAGTGTTACAAAGTGTTACAAAGTGTTACAAAGTGTTACAAAGTGTTACAAAGTGTTACAAACTGTTACAAAGTGTTACAAAGTGTTACAAACTGTTACAAAGTGTTACAAGTAAGTGTAAGTTACAAAGTGTTACAGTTACAAGTGTTACAAAGGTTCAATGTTGAACTGTCATCAATTACGACAACGCAGCACGGCGTTTAGCTCAGGCGGTGGGGAGCGTCCGTGTGCGGCCACTCGGGTTCGAGTCCGACGTCGTTCCTCTTCAGCTCAAATAACGCTAAAAAAAAGGCCAAAACATAACTATAAAATATGACTCTGTGTGTGTGTGTGTGTGTGTGTGTGTGTGTGTGTGTGTGTGTGTGTGTGTGTGTGAGTGTGTGTGTGTGTGTGGTGTGTGTGTGTGTGTGTGTGTGTGTGTGTGTCGCAGGATCAAAGAGCTGTGTCAGCAGTTTCCTCACGGCATCACAGATCAGGTGATTCAGAACGACATGCCTCACCTGGAGCCTCAGCAGAGAGCCATGGCCATCAACAAGCTGCTGTCATTGGTCAGTCTGATGATGATGTCACTGTCTCTGGTCTGACTGATTGGTTAGTTGTTGATGATGTCATGTTCACCTGTTCCAGGGTCAGCTGGACCTGCTGAGGAACAGTTCAGGTCTCCTGTACAGAATGAAGGACGCTCAGAGCACCAGGTAAACACACCTGACACACACACACACACACCTGACACACACACACACACACCTGACACACACACCTGACACACACACACACACCTGACACACACACACACACACACCTGACACACACACACACACCTGGACACACACACACATACACCTGACACACACACACACATACACCTGACACACACTGACACACACACCTGACACACACACACACCTGACACACACTGACACACCTGACACACACCTGACACACACACACACCCACACCTGACACACACTGACACACACTCACACACACACACACACCTGACACACACACACACACACACACACCTGACACACACCTGACACACACACACACACACACACACACCTGACACACACTGACACACACACACACACACCTGACACACACACACACACACACACACACACCTGCACACACCTGACACACACACACACACACCTGACACACACCTGACACACACTGACACACACTCACACACACACACACACCTGACACACACTGACACACACACACACACACACACACACCTGACACACACTCACACACCTGACACACACTGACACACACACACACACACACACACCTGACACACACCTGACACACACACACACACCACCTGACACACACTCACACCTGACACACACTGACACACACACACCTGACACACACACACCTGACACACACACACACACACACCTGACACACACCTGACACACACACACCTGACACACACACACTGACACACACACACACACACACCTGACACACACCTGACACACACACACCTGACACACACACACACACACCTGACACACACTCACACCTGACACACACTGACACACACACACCTGACACACACACACTGACACACACACACACACACACCTGACACACACCTGACACACACACACCTGACACACACACACTGACACACACACACACACACACACACACCTGGTGTTCTAGTCTGCAGGCTTCCTGTCGACCTGCTGGTCTGTCTGACAGTGAGGAGATCTCAGGTGGAGTTTAGTGTGACAGTTCTCGATGATGATCGAAGCTCGGATGATCTGTGATGTGTTGGTGGTTCTTTGAGACGTTCCTGTGGCTGCTTCAGACGTTCAGGGAGTCCTTTTAGATTTTAAAGAGCTTCTGTTGGTGGTTGAACATTGATGGAAGAGTTTGAACCGAATTGTACAGGTGTGCCTTAACGTCCCACACCGTCGTCTTTCAGGGTGACTCACCTTGTAACGTGTGATCCAATGAGATTGTGTCTTTTTCAAACAGCTGACTCGATTTCCATTCTTGTGTTTCAGTAAGATGAAAGGTTCAGACAACCAGGAGAAGCTGGTCTATCAGATCATCGAGGACGCTGGAAACAAAGGTAACAACAACAGGTCCGACTCACTGAGTGAATACCAGGAGGTAGTTAGAAACATGAATCTGAAGCGCTGCAAAGTGTTGCAAAGTGTTGCAAAGTGCTGCAAAGTGTTGCAAAGTGTTGCAAAGTGCTGCAAAGTGTTGCAAAGTGTTGCAAAGTTGGTTCTGTGCTGCAGGCATCTGGAGCAGAGATATCCGCTTTAAGAGCAACCTTCCTCTGACTGAGATCAACAAGATCCTGAAGAACCTGGAGAGTAAGAAGCTCATCAAAGCCGTCAAATCTGTTGCTGTGAGTTTAAAACTGTTCCCGATCAGGCGATCGCCATGGAGATACGAGGTGCCCGTCTGACATGTTTGTTGTGTGCAGGCGTCAAAGAAGAAGGTGTACATGTTGTACAACCTGCAGGCCAGACCGCTCAGTGACGGGGGGGGCCTGGTACAGCGACCAGGACTTTGAGTCCGAGTTTGTTGAAGTTCTGAACCAGCAGTGCTTCAAGTTCCTGCAGAGCAAGGTACAAAAAACTTAATTCACATCAACCAAGAAGAAAGAAAAAGTGATTTCAGATTTAATGAACCATGAATGTGTGTGAACCTCCGTGAATACTGACCAGCAGGTGGCAGCAGAGTCACAGGCTGCGGTCGTCACACCTTCCTCACTGAGTGAAATGACCCGGAAGTGTTAACGAGCTGTTTGAATCCTCTGACTGAAGGAAAGGAGCTTCAATGCTTCCTTTGTTATCTCCTTTAGCATAGGATACACGGAGCATCCTTTAGGAAAGGAAAGGAGGTGACAGCCTGCAGCAGAGTGTGTGTGAACATGAACACGTGTTGATCATGAAGTGTGTCCTGCTGCGTTCACACACAGTACAAACTGTTTGGAACTGTGCCATCCAGCGTCCTGCAGATCATCATCAGTTTCCCGTTGCTGATTAATCATATATCTTTGCCATAACTTGCTAACATGTTTGTATGTGAGTGGACAGGAGGGTGAGCGACCAGACCAGGTAACAAACACTTCACCTGACTTCAGGTGGACAATATTCATTTATTATTTAACTCTGACGTTGGTGATGACGTCACATTTTTATATTTCATGAAGCAACACGGTCAGAGCGCGGGGAGGATCCAGGAAGTATCTCAGATGAGCGTTTGTAGTCCATCTTCTGGACTTTGTAGTTTTACCCCGTCACATCTTTCCTCACCACCTCTCCTTCACATCTTTCCTTACCACCTCTCCTTCACATCTTTCCTCACCACCTCTCCTTCACATCTTTCCTCACCACCTCTCCTTCACATCTTTCCTTGCCACCTTGTGACTTTTTCTATCGAGGTGAAGGAGGTTAGGAAAATACTTTTTTCAAAATTTTTTTGACCAATCGACCGTACCCAAAGAGTCAGAGTCAGGACCAGGACAGGGTCGGGTCATGTGGTCGGGGTCGGGCCGTGTGGGTGGGGTCGGGTCATGTGGTCGGGGTCGGGCGGGGTCGGGTCATGTGGTCGGGGTCGGGCGGGGGTCGGGTCATGTGGGTGGGGTCGGGTCATGTGGGCGGGGTTTCTGATGTATTTCAGGTCTCCAGTTTCAGTTGTGATTAATGAAACGCTGTCCGACCTCATCCTTGGTACCACCTCTTGTTGTACATGATGACACGTTCATGGTCCAATCCCGTGTTTTGGCTGTCACATGACCGTCACATGACCCTCAGACTGGACTGTGATTTGTGTGTCCAGGCTGACGCGGCGAGGGACAGCAAACAGAGCCCCATGGTTCAGAGGAACAGCTCCTTCGCCACCTCGCATGAAGTCTGGAAGTACATCTGCGAGCTGGGAATCAGCAAGGTGATGCCTCTCTGCCCCGCCCCTTTTATGACATCACACACCTGTCAGCCGTGACAACCTGCTGATCAAACGTGTGTGTCCTCTGAGCCGTCACAGATTAATTGACAGGTGTTTGTCTCCAGGTGGATCTGTCCATGGACGACATTGAGACTATCCTGAACACGCTGATCTATGACGGGAAGGTGGAGATGACCATCATCGCCGCCAAGGAGGGAACGGTGGGCAGCGTGGACGGACAGATGAAGCTGTACCGCGGCGTGAACTCCGTCATCCAGCCGACCGGCCTGGTCCGGACGCCCTGCGGACTCTGTCCGGTACAACGAACGTGTGATTGGTTCTGAAGGACCACCCGACAGGTGTTCCTGAGTCCTGACGTCCTGTTCTGTCTCCTCAGGTGTTTGACGACTGTCACGAAGGTGGAGAGATCTCTCCGTCCAACTGCATCTACATGATGGAGTGGTTGGACTTCTGACGGCTCATCAGATCTTCACTTTATTTTTTATTTATCACAAAGTTTAATAAAAGTACAAAAATCCAACGTGTCAGTTTGATTCCGTCCAGAAGATGGCGCCGGCTCGACGTGGTAACCAACAACAGATACTGTACACCAGGGGTGTCAAACTGTTCCACAGAGGGCCGGAGTGGCTGCAGGTTTTTGTTCCAACCAACCAGGAGCTCACAGTTTGACCAATCAACTCTCTGAAGACTGAGATCAGCTGATTAAATGAGTCAGGTCTGCAGCCACAGCGGACAGTTTGGACACGCCTGCTGTACACAGTCTGTCATGGACCAGGTTAAACCAGGTTTCTGTTTCAGCCATGGTTTCTGATTGGCCCGTACTGTGATGGTCCTGGCATCCGTGCCGTCACTGATTTACTGATGGAGGCGGTGACGGTGTCTAAATATTCCTGGATGTTGATGTGATGGTTGTAGGTGGCTGCCTGCCACACACCTGTACCTGTCTGTCTGCTGGCATCACTGCGATGAAGATGGGGAGGGGCGAGGTCTTTAACCTGGTTTAACTTGTTTGGACAACCTGTGTCTGACGTGAAACACAAGCTGCAGTTCCTCAAACGTCCACCTGAGGCTGGCTGCAGCAGTGAGTCAGTCTCCATAAGTCCCCATGTTAGACAGCAGAAATAAACATGTTTACAGCCTGGTACAAAAAACAGTTTTGGTCTCTGTAGCTAATTTCCCCGTTCATGACAACTGTACTGAGGGTGAATTTATATACAACTCACCTGTTCAGGTTATATTAAGGCTTAAAGTGATGCAGGATTCAGACTTTGATTGACAGGTGGGTGTGGTCACAGAGACTACGTCCAGGTTTTAGACAGTCTGCGACAGTCACAGAGACTACGTCCAGGTTTTAGACAGTCTGCGACAGTCACAGAGACTACGTCCAGGTTTTAGACAGTCTGCGACAGTCACAGAGACTACGTCCAGGTTTTAGACAGTCTGCGACAGTCACAGAGACTACACCATGGATCTTGTTGGTCCAGATTCGACAAACATGGAGGTTGCACTTGAACACAATCAGAACCAGAATACTGACACGAATGTGGACGTGGCCTCGTGTTACAGACTCGATGTGATCGATGTGCTGACAGGCGGCCATGCACTCAGGTATGATGCACTCTGAGTGTGTTCATCCAATCACAGCGCTCGTTAGGCCTTGTGTTTCCATCAGACATCGTTAAAGCTCCATCTGCCTCTAATGGACTGCTGACCGTCAGCATGGCTCACTTTACACAGCAGCAACATGAGCTCCTGTCGACCAATCAGACAGCAGCAACACTCAGTGTCGCCAGTCGAACAGAAACTACAGACTATACTACCCATGAGCCTCAGCAGCTGTGAGCCTACCATCCCTTGAAGCAGCTGAGTGGTAAAGACTGCAGGTCCATTAAGCTCATTAATAAATAATCAGCTCTGACTCTGCTGAAACTGAGCCACGCCCACTGTGTGACATCCCTTCCTGGTATCAGCCAGGTGGGCCGGGCCAGGTCAGGTGACTGGGATGATGCCGACACAGGAAGTGCAGTTCAACATGTTTGCCTTCAGACGTGAGTTAGCACCAATGTGCTAAAATAATATGTTAGCAATACTGTTAGCAAGCATGAAGCTAACATCTAAAACCTGGACATAGTCTCTGAGACTGTCACAGACTGTCTAAAACCTGGACGTAGTCTCTGAGACTGTCACAGACTGTCTAAAACCTGGACGTAGTCTCTGTGACCACACCCACCTGTCAATCAAAGTCTGAATCCTGCATCACTTTAAGCCTTAATATAATGTGAACAGGTGAGTTGTATATAAATTCACCCTCAGTACAGTTGTCATGAACGGGGAAATTAGCTACAGAGACCAAAACTGTTTTTTGTACCAGGCTGTAAACATGTTTATTTCTGCTGTCTAACATGGGGACTTATGGAGACTGACTCACTGCTGCAGCCAGCCTCAGGTGGACGTTAGAGGAACTGCAGTTTGTCTTCACAGAGACGGAGGTGTGACTCCATCGTGGTTGTTGAAGCTGGACTTCTCAGAGTTGTCCTTGAATGCATCACAAACTGATTCTGATGAAAACCAGAGTTTGAGAGGAGAGGAGGAGAGGAGAGAGGAGAGAGGAAGGAAAGAAGGGAGGTTATGTTAGGAGGGAGGAGGGAGGAGGGAGGAGGGAGGAGAGGGGGAGGAGAGAGGAAGGAAAGAAGGGAGGTTATGTTAGGAGGGAGGAGGGAGGAGAGGGGGAGGAGAGGGGGAGGAGAGAGGAAGGAAAGAAGGGAGGTTATGTTAGGAGGGAGGAGGGAGGAGAGGGGGCAGTGCGGATTCTTTCCCGTCATTCCCTGCAGCAGCAGCAGCAGCAGCAGCAGCTCCCTCCTCCTCCTCCTCCTCCTCCTCCTCCTCCTGTCTGTCTGTCTGTCTGTCTGTCGCTCCGTCCTTTCTGTGTCGGATGTGCGGACTCTTCTTCTTCGGCTGAACTTTGCAGAGTGGCGGTGATCTTCTGAGCAGGTAAACATCTCCTTCTCCTCCTCCTTCTCCTCCTCTTTTCTCCTCCTTCTTCCTCCTCCGTGTGTCTTTTGTCTCCGTGGCCGTGATTGGAGCTGCGGAGCGGCGGTCTGGAGCCTCTGATCCTCCGCAAACTTCGCTCCATGTCGGAGGACAGACCCGACCGATCGAGGCTCTCTGCTCCGATCTGAAACACTGAGTCTTCCCCGCAGGCCCGCGCCTTCTCTCCCGGCCTCCGTCCGCTGTCTGTCGCCGCGCCGCGGTGCCTCAGCCCCGCACGTCCGCTGCTCGTCCCCCGCCCCGCCAGCAGCCATTAGTCTGGAGGATGGAGGATAATAACGGTGCGCCATGCATGGACGCAGAAGAAACAGTGCGTGGTCGCTGGGAGGAGGAGGAGGTGGTGGTGTGTGTGTTAATGTGTGTGTTCAGGACAATAAACACGGAGCACTAACACACCCCGCACGGCGCACATTTGCGGGTGTTTGTTTTCAGCGGTAGAATGCGCGGGATGTGTCCGGCCTGCAGCAGCTGTTCCTCGGCTGAGGGAGGTCCTGCAGGCCGGAGCGCAGCCCAGCACGGAGAAAAAAACACGGAGAGGAGCCCCGTCACCTCCACCACCTCCACCACCTCCACCCTCCGCTGGAACATTGTTGGAACGTTTTCCCAACGTTACGCGAAACCCATGCAAACAAAACATTTGAACAGGGCCGGGTACAAGCCCAGGGGGGCCGGGCAGGGCCCCCACCCCCACCTCCACCTCCACCTCCACCCAGACAGGCTGCAGCTCCACACACAGCTCAGCAGAAACCTTCTGTTCTCAGCAGAACCTTCTGTTCTCAGGCAAGAACCTTTAGAAAGCAGGTCCAAGCGATTGACACAGGAAGTTTGTAAATTGACGACAAACAGCTAACAGTGCTAACAGTGCTTGCTAACACGTTCTCCGGTTCTCTCCAGAACATGGCTCAACCTGCTGAAAACAACATTCTACGTTCTCTCAAGGTTCATGAGCAAGTTCTGTTTACGTTCCCCCTCAGAACATCTAAGTAACGTTTAAGAAAACATGTCCAAACGTAAGAACATCGTCTTTATGTTCTCATGCTGACAACATTCAAAGAACGTTCTCCTCAGATGGTCTTGTGTTCCACAACACCCTCTTCGCACATAGTCTGAACGTTCTTTGTAACATTGGACAGAACATTTGTAGAAATGTGACAAGATGTTTTCAGGAACGTTCTGAGAACGTTTTTCCAAAGCTAAGTGAATTGTAATGTTCTCCAAAGGTTCCTCTGATGTGTTACCTGATTTGTGGCTACTGTATCATGTTCTCTAACGTTAATGGAACGTCACAGAAATGTTCTAAAAAGAACTTTCACAGAAACACAATCCCAACGTTCCCTCAGCGTTCCATGCAGTAAGACACTGTATCTGGACGTACAGAATGTTTTCTTGAGGTTCTTTAAATGACCTTTTACTTACTTCTTCTGGGGAACGTTTAAAGAATGTTCCTTGATGGTTCCTTGAGGGGAACAGAGCTCAAACACGGGTTCTGTTCCGGATCTGATAGAATATTTGGTTGCAGGGATGTTCTGTTAAGGTTCTGTTAAGGTTCCTACGCTGTAGCAACATTTTCAGAGAGCATGTTCACTAAATGTTCCCTTGTGGTTTTCTTAGAACATTTGGAGAACATTCTCACTAGAACCCTGTAATGCGTTGTAAATACGTTCTATAGTTGTCTCTTTCGTGACTCATGTTGGGAAACACGTTAACGTTCTCCAAACGTAATAAAAACGTTTCTGGTGCGTGACATGTCACAGGAAGTCTCTGGAAACGTTCTTCTAAATGATCATGAGGGGAATGTTGCCAGAACGTTGTCAGAACGTTACAGGACCCCCCCCCCCCCCAATTACACAGGCTCATTTGCATAAAGACGTGACATCAGATGTGTCACCATGGTAACTCCAGGTAGAGTCGTCCAGGCGTGTTCTTTTAAACACGCTCTGAAGCTAGCTGTTTCTTTATGCTAAGCTGAGCTAGCTGGCTGCAGCCTCATGCCATTCGCTGAGATATCCAATACATCTGATGGTCAGTGAATGTACCATGGAGGTGCGTTCACTGACGATGAAGTATGAACACTCTGCAGGTCAGACTAATCGAGTACTTCACTGACATGTAATCAGAGTACTGATGTGTTTTAACTGCACGGGCAGAAATGCATCATGGGTCATCGTTTGAAATCAGCGTGTGTTTGAAGGGTGGGGTCAACAGGAAGTGTGTGTGTGTGTGAGTGTGTGTGTGTGAGTGTGTGTGTGTGTGTGTGTGTGTGTGTGTGTGTGTGTGTGAGTGTGTGTGTGTGTGTGGTGTGTGTGAGTGTGAGTGTGTGTGAGTGAGTGTGAGTGTGAGTGTGTGTGTGTGAGTGAGTGTGAGTGAGTGTGTGTGTGTGAGTGTGTGTGAGTGTGTGTGTGTGTGTGTGCTCTGCTCAGTGAGGTCATTCTTTTTCTTCATCTGGAAAACAAACCGTCGGCTGTCCTGATGTAAACCTGGAGCTGATCACATGACACCTCCTCTTCCTCGACCTTCTGTTAGCCTGGAGGCGGCTAATGTAGCAGCTAACACGTCCTTCAGCAAACAATGAGGCTGTTAGCTTAGCTTGGCATAAAACTGTTAGCTTAGAGAGAGAGAGAGAGAGAGAGAGTGGAGAGAGAGAGAGATGAGAGAGAGAGAGATGGTGACGTTCATGTGTCATGTGAACTGCCTCACATCATTTCCAGCATCCTGCACAGCATTCTGGGAAGTCAGGTCCATTAGTGGAGGCAGTCCCTCAGGACAACCTCGACAGGTCCATTAACTCAGAGCTCAGCAGGCCATGACAGACAGACAGACAGAGAGACAGACAGACAGACAGACAGACAGACTTCCCCATAAGATCCCTTCAGATTGTTGAATATGTCACAGAACTACATTACCCATGATCCGATTTATCCATCGAGTTCTACAAATATCTCGACCTGGTTCTGTCTGCACTGGGTCAATTATCTATCAATATTTCACCAGGATTGATTTGTAGTTCTTTAGATGATCTGCAGACCTCCACGTGTTTTTTATCTGTCTTCCTGTCTGTCTTCCTGTCGTCCCGCAGGGCTCGTCCTGAAGCTGCCGATGTGGACGTGTCTCCCGCTGACATTGAGGCGTGTGTGTCAAGAGGTGAAAGGTCATGATGACGACGGTTGCCGCCGAGTACGACCACATGGAGCTGCAGCAG
Organism: Nibea albiflora; assembly: GCA_014281875.1. NCBI lineage: Eukaryota > Metazoa > Chordata > Actinopteri > Sciaenidae > Nibea > Nibea albiflora. The sequence goes on from CM024789.1 coordinate 701,253, forward strand.
CAGTACAGCAGCAATGACACGGTCAACAACCGCTTGGACGACGAATGGGACAACGAGAACAGCTCGGCCCGCCTCTTTGAACGCTCCCGCATCAAGGCGCTCGCAGGTAGGAGCTCCGCCCCCCCACGTTCACGTGTTAATGAGGTTCTGTCTTTATACAATCTGTCACATGATGCAGACCACATGACGACCTAAAAACATGCAACAAGGTGTCAGCTGATCGCTGACATGACATGACTCCGCCCACTTCCGGTTGTCTAGTGGTTGGTTCCTGGTTATCTTGTGGTTATTTCCTGATTGTCTCCTGGTTGTTTCCTGGTTGTCTGCTGGTTGTTTCCTGGTTATCTCGTGGTTGTTTCCTGGTTATCTTGTGGTTGTTTCCTGATTGTCTCCTGGTTGTTTCCTGGTTGTCTGCTGGTTATTTCCTGATTGTCTGCTGGTTGTTTCCTGGTTATCTCGTGGTTGTTTCCTGGTTATCTCGTGGTTGTTTCCTGGTTATCTCGTGGTTGTTTCCTGATTGTCTCCTGGTTATCTCGTGGTTGTTTCCTGATTGTCTTGTGGTTGTTTCCTGATTGTCTCGTGGTTGTTTCCTGGTTGTCTCGTGGTTGTTTCCTAATTGTCTCGTGGTTGTTTCCTGATTGTCTCCTGGTTGTCTCGTGGTTGTTTCCTGGTTGTTTCCTTTTTGTCTCCTGGTTGTTTCCTGTTTGTCTCCTGGTTGTTTCCTGATTGTCTCGTGGTTGTTTCCTGGTTATCTCGTGGTTGTTTCCTGTTTGTCTCCTGGTTGTTTCCTGATTGTCTCGTGGTTGTTTCCTGGTTATCTCGTGGTTGTTTCCTTTTTGTCTCCTGGTTGTTTCCTGTTTGTCTCCTGGTTGTTTCCTGATTGTCTCGTGGTTGTTTCCTGGTTGTCTCGTGGTTGTTTCCTAATTGTCTCGTGGTTGTTTCCTGATTGTCTCCTGGTTGTCTCGTGGTTGTTTCCTTTTTGTCTCCTGGTTGTCTCCTGGTTGTTTCCTTTTTGTCTCCCGGTTGTTTCCTGTTTGTCTCCTGGTTGTTTCCTGTTTGTCTCCTGGTTGTCTCGTTGTTGTTTCCTGATTGTCTCCTGTTTGTTTCCTGTTTGTCTCCTGGTTGTTTCCTGTTTGTCTCCTGGTTATCTCGTGGTTGTTTCCTTTTTGTCTTCTGGTTGTCTCCTGGTTGTTTCCTTTTTGTCTCCTGGTTGTTTCCTTTTTGTCTCCTGGTTGTTTCCTGTTTGTCTCCTGGTTGTCTCCTGTTTGTCTCCTGGTTGTCTCCTGGTTGTTTCCTGTTTGTCTCCTGGTTGTCTCCTGGTTGTTTCCTTTTTGTCTCCTGGTTGTTTCCTGTTTGTCTCCTGGTTGTTTCCTGTTTGTCTCCTGGTTGTTTCCTGTTTGTCTCCTGGTTGTCTCCTGGTTGTTTCCTGTTTGTCTCCTGGTTGTCTCGTTGTTGTTTCCTGATTGTCTCCTGGTGTTTTCCTGGTTGTCTCCTGGTTGTTCCTTTTGTCTCCTGGTTGTTTCCTTTTTGTCTCCTGGTTGTTTCCTGTTTGTCTCCTGGTTGTCTCGTGGTTGTCTTGTTGTTGTTTCCTGTATGTCTCCTGGTTGTTTCCTGGTTGTTTCTGGTCCCTTCATTATCCTATCCCTTTCATTATCAGGCTTCCCATGATACTTTGGGGCTCCAAATACTACAATACCCATAAGCCTCAGCTGTTGTCATAAAGAATGTGAAGAGTGCGTGTGTGTGCAGGATGTTTGTCTCTCACTTCCTGTCCTTCAGTCTGGAATGTGAAGGAACAATGAAGGGAAACACCCCCCCACCCCACCCCACCCTCCCCCTACACACACACACACGCACACACACAGTCTAGACTGTAAAAAATGTTTCTTCAGACTAGCTTTGAGTCAGAACCAGCTGATGATCATCTGTGGATCTCCAGACATTCATCAACCAGAACTGAACGATCCTCAGCTCCACGTACCACCAGTGGGACATGAACCATAGCTTGAGGAAACAGGAAACAGAATTCTTTAAATTAATTTTTTACAGTTTTTATGGAGGGGTCCGCCTCTGTGTGCAGGGGGCGGGGCCCCTGTGCGTGTGTGTGTGTGTGTGTGTGTGTGTGTGTGTGTGTTTTGGAGGGAAACGGAGAACAATCACAGTCAGAGTGACGTGGAGTGTTGGGCAGGGCCGGACACACACACACACACACACACACACACACACACACACACACACACACACACACACTGACCTCTGGACTTTTCTTCTTCTCCTGGAAAACGAGGACGTCTTCTTCTGTCCGCTGTGAGCTGCAGGTCGACTTTTCTTCTTCTGTGGTTTCAAACTCGTCTGTTTCTTCTTCACTCGGTTTAACCTCGTCTCGTCTGTAACGCCGCGGTGCTCTTTGAACGATGCCGTTTGGTCTGTCGCTCCGTTGATCTGCTGCGTTCGCCACGACTCGCTGTCCTAGCTGTGGATTTATTTGTTGGATTGGTGCTGAAGATTTGAGACCTGATGGAGGCGGAGTCTGCTCAGCTGCAGGGCAACTATAACCTGCTGGAGGGTCGATTCAAACAGCTGCAAGGTAAGAACCCGACCAGAATCTGATCAGAACCTGACAGGTCAGAGGTCACAGCAGCACAGGGACGATGGAGAGCTGGTTTTGGTGGTCTTGCTGGATTTGGTGGTCTTGCTGGATTTGGTGGTCTTGCTGGATTTGGTGGTCTTGCTGGTTGTAGTGGTCCTGGACTGTGATAAGTAACCTGATTTTTTTTTTCCACCATTCACGTTGTTGATAAAGTTTCTGTTGAAGGTTCTGATGCAGGTAGAACAGGAGGAGCAGTTGAATGGTCCTCGCCCTGGCCCCTCATAGTGCTTATTGATCTGGAGCGGTGAAATTAACTCTGCTCTGGCAGGAAGAGAAGTTTGGATCAGGAGAAGAGTTCTGGTTCTTGACCCGGTTCTGTTGTAATGAACCTGGAGGTTCACAGTATTTGGATGTTGTCATGGAGTTCTTGTGATGTTTGCTGAGGTGGTCGAGGTCTCCAGAGGCTGAGGAACCCTGGTGCTGTTGTCGAACAGCTAACATGCTAAATGTTAGCTAACATTTAGGATTCATCAGTCTGGACTCAGGACAAGCTGACATGACGTGTGTGTGTGTGTGTGTGTGTGTGTGTGTGTGTGTGTGTGTGTGTGTGTGTGTGTGTGTGTGTGTGTGTGTGTGTGTGTGTGTGTGTGTGCAGATGAGCGTGAGGCGGTGCAGAAGAAGACCTTCACTAAGTGGGTCAACTCTCACCTGTCCAGAGTGTCGTGTAGGATCACCGACCTGTACATGGACCTGAGAGACGGACGCATGCTCATCAAACTGCTGGAGGTCCTGTCAGGAGAGAGACTGGTACTACACACTGTACTGCACACTGTACTGCACACTGTACTACACACTGTACTGCACACTGTACTACACACTGTACTACACACTGTACTGCACACTGTACTACACACTGTACTACACACTGTACTGCACACTGTACTACACACTGTACTACACACTGTACTGCACACTGTACTACACACTGTACTGCACACTGTACTACACACTGTACTGCACACTGTACTGCACACTGTACTGCACACTGTACTACACACTGTACTGCACACTGTACTGCACACTGTACTACACACTGTACTGCACACTGTACTGCACACTGTACTGCACACTGTACTACACACTGTACTGCACACTGTACTGCACACTGTACTACACCCTGTACTGCACACTGTACTGCACACTGTACTGCACACTGTACTACACACAGTACTGCACACTGTACTGCACACTGTACTGCACACTGTACTACACACAGTACATATAGTACACACAGTATACACAGGTGTTGGATGGTGCTTTCGGCCAGCAGCATACAGGAAGTGATGTCACAGCTGACCCAGGTGTGTCCTCCTTCCTTCCTGTTGGAGCCAGATGAGTATTCTGAGCACGCTCAGTGTCCTTCCTGTGCTGCGTTCAGGGTCAGGGTGACGGTTGGATTTCTCCACGTCCTCCAGGTTTGGTTTTACTGCTCGCTCACAGGAAGTCTTTTAATGTTGTCCTGTGTGTGTGTGTGTGTGTGTGTCCAGCCGAAGCCCACCAAAGGTCGGATGCGTATCCACTGTCTGGAGAACGTGGACAAAGCTCTGCAGTTCCTGAAGGAACAGAGGGTTCACCTGGAGAACATGGGC
>CM024789.1:707991-750556 GCA_014281875.1 Nibea albiflora
TAATATCTTCATCACACACAGGTAACATCATCTTCATCACACACAGGTAACATCTTCATCACACACAGGTAACATCATCTTCATCACACACAGGTAACATCATCTTCATCACACACAGGTAACATCATCTTCATCACACACAGGTAACATCGTCGTCATCACACACAGGTAACATCATCTTCATCACACACAGGTAACATCGTCGTCATCACACACAGGTAACATCGTCGTCATCACACACAGGTAACATCTTCATCACACACAGGTAACATCATCTTCATCACACACAGGTAACATCATCTTCATCACACACAGGTAACATCTTCATCACACACAGGTAACATCGTCGTCATCACACACAGGTAACATCATCTTCATCACACACAGGTAACATCATCTTCATCACACACAGGTAACATCATCTTCATCACACACAGGTAACATCATCTTCATCACACACAGGTAACATCATCTTCATCACACACAGGTAACATCTTCATCACACACAGGTAACATCATCTTCATCACACACAGGTAACATCTTCATCACACACAGGTAACATCATCTTCATCACGAACAGGTAACATCATCTTCATCACACACAGGTAACATCATCTTCATCACACACAGGTAACATCTTCATCACACACAGGTAACATCGTCGTCATCACACACAGGTAATAGCTTCATCACACACAGGTAATAGCTTCATCACACACAGGTAACAGCATCATCACACACAGGTAACATCATCTTCATCACACACAGGTAACATCATCTTCATCACACACAGGTAACATCTTCATCACACACAGGTAACATCTTCATCACACACAGGTAACATCATCTTCATCACACACAGGTAACATCTTCATCACACACAGGTAACATCTTCATCACACACAGGTAACATCTTCATCACACACAGGTAACATCATCTTCATCATACACAGGTAACATAAGGGTTCTGTTGGTTCTGTGTGTTCTGTTCAGGCCTGACCTGATCGACTTTGACAAGCTGAAGAAGTCCAACGCTCACTACAACCTGCAGAACGCTTTCAACCTGGCAGAACAACACCTGGGCCTCACCAAGCTGCTGGACCCAGAGGGTAAGGTCCTGATCCAGTTAAACTGAACCGGGCCTGAGACCTGCAGTGAGTCGGCCGGTTCAGTTCAGAGACTTGGCCTTCATGCTGTGTTTGTGTTGCAGATATCAGCGTGGACCATCCCGACGAGAAGTCTGTCATCACCTATGTGGTCACCTACTATCACTACTTCTCCAAGATGAAGGCTCTGAAGGTTGAAGGCAAACGCATTGGAAAGGTCAGAGAGTGAGACTGAGACTGATAAAGACTGAAACTAAGACTGAGACTGATAAAGACTGAAACTAAGACTGAGACTGATAAAGACTGAAACTAAGACTGAGACTGATAAAGACTGAAACTAAGACTGAGACTGGTAAAGACTGAGTCTAGAGGTGGAGCGTTACCAGTTAGATATAGTTGGACTTACCTCCACGCACAGTGCTGGTTCTGAAACTAAAATGAAGACGACAAAAACACCAAACTATGTACTAATACTACGAGTACTGCTGATACTACGAGCATTTGGTTCTGCTGATGTGTTCTGAGCATCATGTGATGAAATATGAAGAAGATCTGTCCTCTTGTCCAGGTGTTGGATAACGCCATAGAGACGGAGAAGATGATTGAGAAGTACGAGTCTCTGGCCTCAGACCTGCTGGAGTGGATCGAGCAGACCATCATCATCCTCAACAACAGGAAGTTTGCCAACTCTCTAGTCGGAGTTCAGCAGCAGCTTCAGGCTTTCAACACCTACAGGACGGTGGAGAAGCCCCCAAAGTCAGAGCCTTCACTGAACCCTGTCTCTTACACCCTGTCTCCTCCTCTCACCTCCTCTTGTCTCCCCATCTCACCTCCTCTTGTCTCCTTTCTTCTCCTCTCCTCCTCTCATCTCCTCTCTCCTCCTTGTCCTTCAGGTTCACGGAGAAGGGGAACCTGGAGGTTCTCCTCTTCACCATCCAGAGTAAAATGAGAGCCAACAACCAGAAGGTGTACATGCCGAGAGAGGGCAAGCTCATATCCGACATCAACAAGGTCAGAAAGCTGCAAGACTCCAGAACTGAGTTCCAGGACTGAGGTCGATCAGCTGATCAGATAAATTTATTTTATAAATAAAATGTAAAAAATCAGTTTCCATCTTTTCAAAACAAATGTCAGCTGTTAATAATTTGTCAGCTGTCTGAGTTCATGTTGTTCGGTGACTCTGCAGCGACCTCTGATGGTTCATGCTTGATGGACTGGAGGAGTCCACAGTTTGGTTCTTGGTGCTTGATGTGTTCATGTTCGTTTGTCAGGCCTGGGAGCGACTGGAGAAAGCGGAGCACGAGAGGGAGTTGGCTCTGAGGACGGAGCTGATTCGTCAAGAGAAACTGGAACAACTTGCCAGACGCTTCGACCGCAAGGCAGCCATGAGAGAGACGTGGCTGAGTGAGAACCAGAGGCTGGTGTCACAGGTGGGGAGGGGGCAGCTACCGGTGCGACACGTCCTGTTATGGTTCTTACTTGTTGGTTTCATGAATGTTTCCTTTTCTCTCCAGGACAACTTTGGATTCGACCTTCAGGCCGTTGAGGCGGCCACCAAGAAGCACGAGGCGATTGAGACGGACATTGCAGCGTACGAGGAACGTGTCCAGGCCGTCGTCGCTGTGGCTAAGGAGCTGGAGGTGGAGCACTACCACGACATCAAACGCATCACGGCCAGAAAGGACAACGTGATCCGGCTGTGGGAATACCTGCTAGAGCTACTAAAGGCCCGCAGACAGAGACTAGAGATGAACCTGGGCCTGCAGAGGGTCTTCCAGGAGATGCTCTACATCATGGACTGGATGGACGAGATGAAGGTACACTGATGATGTTCTTATCTTTGAGCTCGGGCAGAGGGCTGATGGTCGTCTTAATTGTTGGTCTGTCTTTGTTTTAGATGTTGCTGCTGTCTCAGGATTATGGGAAACATCTGCTCGGTGTGGAGGACCTGCTGCAGAAACATGCCCTGGTTGAGGCTGACATTGCGATCCAGGCTGACAGGGTGAAAGCAGTTTCTACCAACGCCAACAAATACTCTGTCAATGATGATGGTGAACAGCATCCTTTGGTTTCAAATAATTTGTCCACATTCTGACTTTGTCGTGTTTATTCTCTTCTGACTTCCTAACGAGGAGTCTTGTAGCACCAGGACCACGGGTAACATAGTGTCTTCCTATCCAGGCTACAAGCCCTGCGACCCGCAAGTCATTCAGGACCGGGTTTCCCACCTGGAGTTCTGCTACCAGGAGCTGACACAGCTGGCCGCTGAGCGCCGCGCCCGTCTGGAGGAGTCCCGCCGCCTCTGGAAGTTCTTCTGGGAGATGGCAGAGGAGGAGGGCTGGATCCGTGAGAAGGAGCAAATCCTGTCCTCTGTCGAGCACGGCAAAGACCTGACTGGGGCACTACGCCTCCTCAGCCAGCAACGCGCCTTAGAGGATGAGATGAGCGGCCGTGCTGGCCACCTCCAACACACCATCGCAGAGGGCCAGGCCATGGTGGAGGCTGGACACTTTGCTTCCACCAAGATCCAGGAGCGCATCGCTGATCTCCAGGCTCAGTGGGCGGCGCTGGAGCAGTTGGCTGTGGCGAGGAAGAAGCGGCTGGAGGATGCTCTGGCACTGCACCAGTTCCAAGCTGATGCAGATGATGTTGACGCCTGGACCCTGGACGCCCTGCGCATTGTCTCGAGTGGAGAGACGGGCCATGACGAGTTCTCCACTCAGGCTTTGGTCAGGAAGCACAAGGATGCTGCAGCAGAGGTGGCCAGCTACCGTCCAGTCATTGACTCACTCCACGAACAGGCCGCCTCACTGCCTGAGGAGGAGTCCGTGTCAGAAGAGGTGCGTGGTCGGTTGGCCGGCATTGAGGAACGCTACAAGGAAGTGTCGGAACTGACAAAGCTGAGGAAGCAGGCACTGCAGGATGCTCTGGCGCTCTACAAGATGTTCAGCGAGGCGAACGCTTGTGAGGTTTGGATCGACGAGAAGGAGCTGTGGCTGAACAGCATGGAGATCCCTGAAAAACTGGAGGACCTGGAGGTCATACAGCACAGGTAGGGCTACAAGAGGCTGCAAGTTTGTGATGTTACACCTCTTTTAGCCAGCACCACATTCATGTGGCCTGTGTCCTCTGCAGGTTTGAGAGTCTGGAGCCTGAGATGAACAACCAGGCATCTCGTGTTGCTGTGGTGAACCAGATTGCCCGGCAGCTGATGCACAATGGTCACCCTAGCGAAAAGGACATCAAGACCCAGCAGGACAAACTCAACAACAGGTACAGACAAATGTAACTAGCTGTAAACACTGTGACACTGCAGGTATGATTGTAGCTGTAGACTGACGATCCTCTCCTCTAGGTGGAGCCAGTTCCGTGATCTGGTGGACCAGAAAAAGGAGTCCTTGAACTCAGCTCTGGGAGTGCAGAATTACCACCTTGACTGCAACGAGACCAAGTCCTGGATCAAAGAAAAGACCAAAGTCATCGAATCCACCCAGGAGCTGGGCAATGACCTCACCGGGGTCATGGCCCTGCAGCGTAAAACTGACAGGTATGGAACGTGACCTGGCTGCCATCGAGGACAAACTAGGTGATCTGCGAGGCGAGGCTCAGCGGCTGGCAGAGGAGCACCCCGACCAGGCCAAGGCCATTACAGGCCGTCTGGCTGAGATCAATGCTGTCTGGGAGGAAATGAAGAACACTCTGAAGAACCGCGAAGAGTCTCTGGGAGAGGCTAGGAAGCTGCAGCAGTTCCTGCGTGAGTTGGACGACTTCCAGTCCTGGTTGTCCCGCACTCAGACAGCTATCGCCTCCGAGGACATGCCCAACACGCTCGCTGAAGCTGAGAAGCTCATGGCCCAGCACGATGGGATCAAGAATGAGATCCAGAATTATGAGGAAGACTACCAGAAGATGCGGGACATGGGAGAGATGGTGACACAGGGCCAGACGGACGCGCAGTACATGTTCCTGCGACAGCGGCTGCAGGCGCTCGACACCGGCTGGAACGAGCTGCACAAGATGTGGGAGAACCGGCAGAACCTGCTGTCCCAGTCGCACGCTTACCAGCTGTTCCTCAGGGACACCAAGCAGGCCGAGGCCTTCCTCAACAACCAGGTAATCTCACCTCACGTCATCGCAGTCTAGTTTAGTCTGTCCAATATGTGTTCAGCTTATATTACATCACATTACTGATGACTCCTCTGACCTTTCCTGTTGTTCTCCAGGATGAACCCTTTTGATTTTAAAGATCTCTGCTGTCTCATTGAACTGTGTCCTTGCCCTGCAGGAGTACGTCCTCGCTCACACTGAGATGCCCACCACGCTGGAGGGCGCCGAGGCCGCCATCAAGAAGCAGGAGGACTTCATGACCACGATGGACGCCAACGAGGACAAGATCAATGGGGTGGTGGAGGCTGGCAGGCGGTTGGCCAGCGATGGAAACATCAACGCCGAACGGATCCAGGAGAGAGTAGCTTCCATCGATGACAGGTAGACATCAGCTTTGATTAATCACGATAAAAAGAGGTGTGCTTTAGGGCGGGGCTACCGACTGATGACAGGTCATTCCCACCAGCTCCACGCTCTCCAAATATGGTTACTTCTGGCTCTAAAAAAACAAAATGGCGGCACCAAACTCAAAACAGTTGATTGCTATCGGGTGATACCACTGTGGTGTCATCAGCATTCCCCACAGCCAATCAGCATGAAGCACTGGTGATAATCCTCTGTGTTTCAGGCACAAGAAGAACCGCGAGGCTGCGGTGGAGCTGCTGATGAGGCTGAAGGACAACAGAGACCTGCAGAAGTTCCTCCAGGACTGTCAGGAGGTCAGAGTCTGTCAAACACTCAGACTTTGTCTAACATCGTGCTCGGACCGTGAACCTCTCTGTGTTTGTGTTTGCAGCTGTCTCTGTGGATCAATGAGAAGATGCTCACGGCTCAGGACATGACCTACGACGAGGCCAGGAACCTGCACAGCAAGTGGCTCAAGCATCAGGCCTTCATGGCCGAGCTGCAGTCCAACAAAGAGTGGCTGGACAAGATCCAGAAGGTGTGACCCTCTTTATGATGCGTTCACTGCACACGTGCACCTGAACGGAGTGATCACCTGTGATCTAGATTGGCACGAGCAAACACAAGTCCTTGTTTTAAAGGTTTCACGAGGATTGTTGATAACTACAGGGTTGAATCAGGAAATGCGTCGTAGTTCGGTAGCTAACGTGTTGCATTGAGAAATACAGAATAGATTGTAACAGGAGGGAGCTAGGTGACTTGTGTTAGCATGCAGTGGTGTAGCTTTGACCGGGGTTCTTTGGGTTTGTTGGACCGCAGGACGGTGCGCTGCTTGTGTCAGAGAAGCCAGAGACTGAGGCGGTGGTGAAGGAGAAGCTGTCTGCGCTCCACGCCATGTGGCAGGACTTGGAGTCCACGACGCAGACGAAGGCTCAGTGTCTGTTCGATGCCAACAAGGCTGAGCTGTTCACGCAGAGCTGCGCCGACCTAGACAAGTGGATGGGAGGCCTTGAGGGTCAAATCCAGTCAGATGACTACGGCAAAGACTTGACATCTGTCAACATCCTGCTCAAGAAACAGCAGGTACGTGATAGGAGTGCTGAGAGTACTGCGAATACTGACAGTACTGCGAGTACTACTGCAGTGAACCAAGTTTTATTACAAGCCAGTAGTAACAGGAAGTACTTTGGAGTACTTTAGCTGTAACAGAATACTGCTGTATGGTCTGGTCCCATAGATGTTGGAGAAGCAGGTGGAGGTGCGTCAGAGGGAGGTGGTGGAGCTGCAGAGCCAGGTGCAGGCTCTGGGTCAGGAGGTGAAGGACACCGATGAGGTGGACGGGCGGAGGCAGCTGGTGGAGAGGAAGTTCCAGGAGCTGCTGGAGCCCCTGAGACGCCGCAGGAACTTCCTGGTGGCATCGAGAGAAGTTCACCAGTTCAACCGAGACGTCGAGGACGAGATCGTAAGTAAACTAGGCCGAACCTCTCTGACTGTCTGTCTGTCTGACTGTCTGTCTGACTGACTGTCTGTCTGTCTGACTGTCTGTCTGTCTGACTGTCTGTCTGACTGACTGTCTGTCTGTCTGACTGTCTGTCTGTCTGACTGACTGTCTCTCTCTCTGACTGCCTGTCTCTCTCTCTGTCTGTCTGTCTCTCTCTCTGTCTGTCTGTCTCTCTCTCTGACTGCCTGTCTCTCTCTCTGACTGTCTGTCTGTCTCTCTGACTGCCTGTCTCTCTCTCTGACTGTCTGTCTGTCTGACTGTCTGTCTCTCTGTCTGTCTGTCTGTCTGACTGACTGTCTGTCTCTCTGTCTGTCTGACTGACTGACTGTCTGTCTGACTGTCTGTCTGTCTGTCTGTCTGACTGTCTGTCTGACTGACTGTCTGTCTGTCTGACTGTCTGTCTGTCTGACTGTCTGTCTGACTGACTGTCTGTCTGTCTGACTGACTGTCTCTCTCTCTGTCTGTCTGTCTCTCTCTCTGTCTGTCTGTCTCTCTCTCTGACTGTCTGTCTCTCTCTCTGACTGCCTGTCTCTCTCTCTGACTGTCTGTCTGTCTCTCTGACTGCCTGTCTCTCTCTCTGACTGTCTGTCTGTCTCTCTGACTGCCTGTCTCTCTCTCTGACTGCCTGTCTCTCTCTCTGTCTGTCTGTCTCTCTCTCTGACTGTCTGTCTCTCTCTCTGACTGCCTGTCTCTCTCTCTCTGTCTGTCCTGTCTCTCTGACTGCCTGTCTCTCTCTCTGACTGCCTGTCTCTCTCTCTGACTGTCTGTCTCTCTCTCTGACTGCCTGTCTCTCTCTCTGACTGTCTGACTGTCTGTCTGTCTCTCTGACTGTCTGTCTCTCTCTCTGACTGCCTGTCTCTCTCTCTGACTGTCTGTCTGTCTCTCTGACTGCCTGTCTCTCTCTCTGACTGTCTGTCTGTCTCTCTGACTGCCTGTCTCTCTCTCTGACTGCCTGTCTCTCTCTCTGTCTGTCTGTCTCTCTCTCTGACTGTCTGTCTCTCTCTCTGACTGCCTGTCTCTCTCTCTGTCTGTCTGTCTCTCTGACTGCCTGTCTCTCTCTCTGACTGCCTGTCTCTCTCTCTGACTGTCTGTCTCTCTCTCTGACTGCCTGTCTCTCTCTCTGACTGTCTGACTGTCTGTCTGTCTGACTGACTGTCTGTCTCTCTCTCTGACTGTCTGTCTGTCTCTTTGACTGTCTGTCTGTCTCTCTCTCTGACTGCCTGTCTCTCTCTCTGACTGTCTGACTGTCTGTCTGTCTGACTGACTGTCTGTCTCTCTCTCTGTCTGTCTGTCTGTCTGTCTGTCTGTCTGTCTGTCTCTTCTGGTCCTCAAGCTCTGGGGTTCAGGAGAGGGTTTCCTGTCGCCATGTCCACCGATCATGGTCAGAACCTGCAGACGGTTCAGCTGCTCATCAAGAAGAACCAGGTGAGAGCAGAACACGTGAGACAGTGTGTGGAGGACCCGGGGAATCAATGTGATGGGACGAGGTGTCATCAACCAATCAGTGATCATGAATCGGTTGCAGAACCTTCAGAAGGAAGGAGATCGCAGGTCATCAGCCTCGTATTGATGACATAATGGAGCGCAGTGAGAGTCTCCTGAAGGACGCCTCGTCCAGCAGTGATGTCATCCGTCAGCGCCTGGCCGACCTGCAGGAACTGTGGCGACAGCTAACGGAGGAGGCGGAGCTCCGTCACGGCCGACTGGAGGAGGCGCACAAAGCTCAGCAGTACTACTTCGATGCGGCTGAGGCCGAGGCGTGGATGAGTGAGCAGGAGCTGTACATGATGTCAGAGGAGAAGGCCAAGGTGAGGGCGGAGACAGGACACACCTGTCAGCCTGTGATAGACTGAGGCTGCAGGCAGGGCTCAGGGCTAAATGTTTGTGGTTTGTCATTGGTCAGGACGAGCTGAGCGCCGTCACCATGCAGAAGAAGCATCAGATTGTGGAGCAGGCGGTGGAAGACTACGCCGAGACCGTCCACCAGCTGTCTAAGACCAGCAGAGGACTGGTGGCTGACGGACACCCCGAAAGGTGCGCACGCCACACCAGGATGCCACGCCAGACTGAACCAGTTTGTGTTATCACCATGGTAACAGGTGTGTGTGTGTGTGTGTGTGTGTGTGTGTGTGTGTCAGTGAACGTATCAGCATGCGGCAGTCTCAGGTGGATAAGCTCTACGCTGGCCTGAAGGACCTATCAGAGGAGAGGCGGGGCAAACTGGACGAGAGGCTCCGCCTCTTCCAGCTGAACCGTGAGGTCGATGACCTCGAGCAGTGGATCGCTGAGCGGGAGGTGGTGGCCAGGGTCGCATGAGCTGGGACAGACTACGAACACGTCACCGTACGTCACCGTGACTGACAGTACTGAGTATTATTTATGATCGCATGACCGCTGACCTCTGACCTCTGTGCTCAGATGCTGCAGGAGCGTTTCGGGAGTTCGCCCGGGACAACCGGGAACATTGGCCAGGAGCGTGTGGACGCTGTCAACCGCCTGGCAGACGAGCTGATCAACACCGGTCATGGTGACGCAGCAACGGTGGCAGAGTGGAAAGATTGGGCTGAACGAGGCCTGGGCCGACCTGCTGGAGCTCATCGACACCCCGGACGCAGATCCTCGCCGCCTCCTTCGAACTTCCACAAGTTCTATCACGACGCCAAAGAGATCCTGGGACGGATTGTAGATAAGCAGAAGAAGCTGCCAGAGGAGGTTGAGCGCGACCAGAACACGGTGGAGACGCTGCAGAGGATGCACACCACCTTCGAACATGACATCCATGCCCTGGGAACACAGGTCAGTTACATCATGGGAACTCTTCGGTTATGGAGACACTTAAGTGGCGGCAGATGATTCCACACGGGGAGTTGAACCCTCAACCTTTGTGTTGCAGGTGAGGCAGCTGCAGGAGGACGCAGTGCGCCTTCAGTCGGCGTATGCTGGAGACAAAGCCGACCGACATCCAGCGGAGGGAGAGAGCGAAGTGCTGGAAGCCTGGAGGAGTCTGTTGGAGGCCTGCGACGGACGCAGGGTCCGCCTCCTCGACACCGGGGACAAGTTCAGGTTCTTCAGCATGGTCCCGAGACCTGATGCTGTGGATGGAGGATGTGATCCGGCTCATCGAAGCCCAGGAGAACCCCAGGTAAGCAGAGTGCCCTGCTCTCTCCTGACTGGAACTCATGATGTGTCGTGAACGGTAATAAACGTCTTATGTTTCCTCGTGTGTTCAGAGACGTGTCGTCAGTGGAGTGCTCATGAACAACCATCAGGGCATTAAGGCTGAGATCGACGCCCGAAACGACAGCTTCACAGCCTGCATCGAACTGGGGAAAGCCCTGCTGGCCCGAAAACACTACGCTTCAGAGGAGGTGAGGACACGAGCAGAGATTAAATATATCAAGTACAACTAATGTGAATAGATGCGAATAGATGCCCACACCCAGTGTGTGTGTGGATGGCATCTGTCTGTGATCCTGTGCATGTGTCAAACAGCTGGATGGGATAAATAAGGAGGAATAATTTCAAGTTTTCAACTTGACTTAACTTTAAATAACATTCGGCTTCAGAACAGGTGAACAGGACAGACAGTGAACAGGTGTGTCTGTCGTGTTGACGCTCTCTCTGTGTTCAGATTAAGGAGAAGTTGCTGCAGCTGACGGACAAGCGGAAAGAGATGATTGACAAGTGGGAGGACCGGTGGGAGTGGCTACGACTCAGTAAGACTCACACACTTCCTGACTTCCCATGACACAGGGTCAGAGGTCACAGAGCTGGAAACGCTGCAGGTGGTTTAGTCACGTGATTGCACAGGAATCATCAAAGAGTGAAACGTTTACTCACATGGCAGCCATTTTGTTTCACGTCACGCTCACCTGACGAGTTTCAACAGCCTGAAACAAGAAACAGGAAGTAACACATATGAATATAAATTAACAGCTGAAACACTTCCTGATGACTTTTCATATTAAAAGTCAACAATTTAAAATGCTGGAAAGCTTTTATTTTGACCCTTTGATCCTGTCATCTGCCCTCGTGTCCTCCCCCCTCATGTCCTCCCTCCTTGTGTCCTCTGTCCTTGTCTGCTCCCCCCCAGTCCTGGAGGTGCACCAGTTCTCGCGGGATGCGGGCGTGGCTGAGGCGTGGTTGCTAGGTCAGGAGCCATACCTGTCCAGCAGAGAGATGGGTCAGAGCGTGGACGAGGTGGAGAAACTCATCAAACGCCACGAGGCCTTTGAGAAGTCAGCCGCCACCTGGGAGGAGCGCTTCTCCGCTCTGGAGCGGCTGACTACGGTGAGGCGAAGGGGATAAAACATGTTAACTCAGAGCTATCCGGAGTTAGCCACAGCTAACGTTAGCGACATGATTTCTTGGTGGTTGTCATGATGACTCCCTCCAGCCAATCACAGCTGTCTGTGTGTCTGTCTGTCTGTCTTGCAGCTGGAGCTGCTGGAGGTGCGGAGGCAGCAGGAGGAAGAGGAGAGGATGAGGAAGCCGCCGTCTCCCGAGCTACCCGTGATTCAGCAGGAAGAGGTTGAACAGCAGAGGTGAGAGTTTGACCACAGCGCCCTCTGCAGAACGCCACAGGAAGTGCAGCTTTAATGACTTGTGTCTCTCTGCAGCGGGGTTGTTGCTCAGAACGGACTGGCGTCGGATCAGGACTCTCCTCGGGTCAGTATTTACTCATCATCATCACCATGAACTCAGACAGGAGACCAGTCGATTTGCTATCTGTGAAGGTTGTCCGTCATCAGGTCAGAGTGTTGAAGGTTCATCAGGTCAGAGTGTTGAAGGTTCATCAGGTCAGAGTGTTGAAGGTTCATCAGGTCAGAGTGTTGAAGGTTCATCAGGTCAGAGTGTTGAAGGTTCATCAGGTCAGAGTGTCAGTCCATGATGGCGTGGAGGTCAGTCCGAATTGAAGAAGTCCAGCTGATACGAGAACCTTTGACGTGTGTTCAGATTCCTCTAACTCGCAGATCCAAGCATCCAAGATTATTGACATATAAAACTGAACTCTGACTAGTATTTTCATTAGAAATTTGATTCTTACTCATCAACAGTAAACACTTAAATATTTTAAATCTAACACTCTGCAAACACTTCCTGTTCAGGATGCTGTGGATGCTGGCAACCTGGTGAATGGCGTAGCCGAGCGTAGCTCCAAGGAGCCAAGTCCCGGCGGCTCCCCAACCCTCGGCAGGAAGAGCAAAAGCAGCCAGTCATCCACGCTACCATACAAAAACCAGGACTCGACGTCCTCGTCGCAACTCGAGGGACTCCTGCACCGCAAACACGAGTGGGAGGGGCACAACAAGAAGGCATCCAACAGGTAAAGATCCTCCACCACAAGATCCATCTCACCCCACAACAAAGCATCTCACTGTCTCACTCTGTGATTGGCAGATCGTGGCACAACGTGTATTGTGTCATCAACAACCAGGAATGGGTTTCTACAAAGACAGCAAGACGGCGGCTCAGGGAGTCCCGTACCACAACGAAGTACCGATCAGCCTGAAGGAGGCGACCTGTGACGTGGCATCCAGACTACAAGAAGAAGAAACACGTCTTCAACTCCGGTAAGAAAGGTTCAGGCTCAGGTTCTGGTTCTGGTTTAGACTGAACTGTGTCTGAGGACACTCATCACAAGAACCTCAGGCACCTGAGAACATGGTCCAGACCAGAACCAGCTGAGAACATGGTCTGTGTGTTAATATACGATGTGAACATTTGTTTGATCTTCTGTTCTGTTTCAGACTCACTGATGGAAATGAGTATCTGTTCCAAGCCAAAGACGAAGTAAGTCTGGCTCTTTAGAACTTCAGAACTTGTGTTTTTTGTGTGGTGGTTAGATTTCTGTCATCGACACAGTAAATCATCTGTAGATACACCTGTAGAACTCATAGAATCATGTGTATAACCCATTGAACCACCTGCAGAGCCTGTAGAATCACCTGTAGACTCACCAGTAGACCCTGTAGAATCACCTGCAGACCCTGTAGAATCACCTGCAGAGCCTGTAGAATCACCTGCAGAGCCTGTAGAATCACCTGTAGACCCTGTAGAATCACCTGCAGAGCCTGTAGAATCACCTGCAGAGCCTGTAGAATCACCTGTAGACTCACCTGTAGACCCTGTAGAATCACCTGCAGAGCCTGTAGAATCACCTGCAGACCCTGTAGAATCACCTGTAGAGCCTGTAGAATCACCTGCAGAGCCTGTAGAATCACCTGTAGAGCCTGTAGAATCACCTGTAGAGCCTGTAGAATCACCTGTAGAGCCTGTAGAATCACCTGCAGACCCTGTAGAATCACCTGCAGACCCTGTAGAATCACCTGTAGAATCACCTGTAGAGCCTGTAGAATCACCTGCAGAGCCTGTAGAATCACCTGCAGAGCCTGTAGAATCACCTGTAGACTCACCTGTAGACCCTGTAGAATCACCTGCAGAGCCTGTAGAATCACCTGCAGAGCCTGTAGAATCACCTGCAGAGCCTGTAGAATCACCTGCAGAGCCTGTAGAATCACCTGTAAAACCCATAAGACCTGTTGTGTGTGTTCTCTCTGACCCGTGTCGCCCCCTGTAGGAGGAGATGAGCACCTGGATACAGGCCATCCTGAATGCCAACACTGACCGCTCCGACGTGCAGAGTAGTAACCCCGGCACACCGGCATCTGGGCCGCGCTCAGACGCTGCCGGCTGCTGTCATGCTCACCACTGAGTCAAGTCCCGGCAAGAGAGAGAAGGACAAAGAGAAGGAGAAGGAGAAAACGCTTCAGTCTATTCAGCAAGAAGAAACAGTAGAGCGCTGAAGGCACTTTGGTGAAACGGACCGGTCCGATCCCGACCCGCGCTCCGACGCAGGAAATGCCCTTATTTAGCTTTAGCTATTTCTCATTACTCGCCGCCAGCTGGAACGTGAACTGACACCTGCGTACGAGCGTGAGTCCAGGTGTGAGCTTCATGAAGGTCTCGTCAGAGGACAGGCGAGGACGTCCCTCACCTGTCCTCTGCCGAGACCTTCATGAAGCTCAACAGCTGTCAGAACGACCAGTCATTAACCTCCCGACACTTCCCGTTCCCTCAAACTGCCGTTCAGTGTTTAAACAGACGGTTACTTTTCATCTTCAGAGTTCAGCATCATGAAACCAAAACCAAACAAATGAACCTGATGGTGACATCACTGCTTATGTTGACATCACTGCTGATGTCACCACTGAACAGCCAGTGGCGGGGGTTGACGGCTTTTGAGCAGAAACTGAAGTTTCACCAAAGTGTGCAGTCAGGTTGTTTTTGTGTTGTTTCCTTCACATGGTTGTCTGGTCAGCTGATGAGGCGACGCCCTGCCTGAGAGCGTGCGGCGGCTGCGTGACGTCAGATCAACGCTTGCCATCATTTGTTGATTTATTGTTAATGTCTGAACCGCCGCCTGTCGCTCTCTTGCATTGACGTCGCCGGAGACCACTCTGTTTTCTTTCTTCATTTCATTTTATTTTTCTATTTTTCCATTTGTTTTTTACAATTGTTTCTGTGGCGCTGTCCTCAGACAGCCTCTGTTCTTCCTCTGCTGTTGAGAAATTGGACCAATAGTTGCATTTTGTTTATTATTTTTGAAGGTTTTTTTTTGTTCTTTTTCGTCTTAAAAACAGCCAATCACCTTTGAGGAGCCGTATGATGTAAAATATCCACATTGCATGCTTCATCGGGCAGCGAGCGCCGCCTGAGACATTCACCTGAAACTAAGAGTCTCCTCATTTTTTATCCTTTTCTTTGGTTCTGATGTTTCCTGTCCGGATTATGAAGGTCGGCGTGTATAACGGACACGTAAAGCATTGCTTTGGGGTGGCAGACGTACGTCGTGTACCGTCGTCAGGCAGAGAAATGAAGGTTGCTTGCTTCTCATTCAGATTTTTCTGCTCTTTGATACTCGTGTTGCTCTGCGTCACTGTATATCTATTGTACTGAACATGTATGGAAGTTAACGCCATCTTACTGCACAATCACAAACATCTATAGGAATGAAGACGCTGTTTGAGGCGAATAATTTAAAGTTAGAACATAAAGGCTTTTCTCATGTATGAAACTGCACCTGTAGACTTTAAAGCTCTCTCTCTGTCAAATATGTGCGATGTCATTAAAGCTTTTAAACTTTAAATGTTCCTGTTTCCTCATTTTACACCCCAGCTGCTGACATCATCATTAGTTCACCTGAGTCAAATATGGTGTAACCACAGTTAGCGCTTTGCTACTTATCAATTTTTCTTTATAAAGTCTGTAAGTCACCTCGCTACTGGCACATTATTATTATAGACAAAATGTGTTGACATTAGCATTAATGCTATCAGGTACCGTTAGCTTGTATAAAAAATATTATTAGCTTCTGTCAGAGGGCGGCCTCGTCACGGACAGTCTCTGAAGTTCAATGACAGCCTCTGGTCGTCACGGATGGTCTCTGGTCGTCACGGACAGTCTCTGAAGTTCAATGACAGCCTCTGGTCGTCACGGATGGTCTCTGGTCGTCACGGACAGTCTCTGAAGTTCAATGACAGCCTCTGGTCGTCACGGACAGTCTCTGAAGTTCAATGACAGCCTCTGGTCGTCATGGATGGTCTCTGGTCGTCACGGACAGTCTCTGAAGTTCAATGACAGCCTCTGGTCGTCACGGATGGTCTCTGGTCGTCACGGACAGTCTCTGAAGTTCAATGACAGCCTCTGGTCATCACGGATGGTCTCTAGAGGTCAGTGAGGGCCTCTGGTCATTATACGGACAGTCTCTAGAGGTCATGGACGGTTTCTGGAGGTCACGGAGGTCTCTGATCATGATGGTCTCTGGAGAACACAGATGGTCACTGATCATGGCGCTCTCTGGTCGTCATGGACGGTCTCTGGAGGTCGCGGATGGTCTCTGGTCGTCATGGACGGTCTCGGAGGTCGCGGATGGTCTCTGGTCGTCATGGATGGTCTCTGGAGGTCGTGGATGGTCTCTGGTCGTCATGGACGGTCTCTGGAGGTCGTGGATGGTCTCTGGTCGTCATGGACGGTCTCTGGAGGTCGCGGATGGTCTCTGGTCGTCATGGACAGTCTCTGGAGGTCGTGGATGGTCCTCTGGTCGTCATGGATGGTCTCTGGAGGTCCAAGGACGGCCTCTGTTGAATCCAATTGAGGAATTCCATCAGCTGCAATACTACACCTCCCATGATGCACCGCGGGCTCAGCACAGAGTGATCTGATTCATGAAGCCGCCGCGCTCCGAGCGGATGTGTGCTAAGACCGCACCTGACCGAAGGCGGAAGCTCGCGGAGGTTAGCGCGAAGGAGACCCGGAACCTGGGGCATGGATTTCAAAATAAAATCGAGCTTGCAATAAGAAACGCATCAAAGTCAGATAACTGTCTTCAAAATACACGCAGAAATATAACACGAATACTGTCACACTGATCCGCCCAAAACATCTAATTTATGTAATCAGATCTGACCTGTAAATTATGTCTTTACTAACGTTTATATTTCTACTCAAATGGCATAAAGATGAAATCGTTTATTTTGAAAGTAACCGGAAGTGCTAAAGTTAATCCTGTCGGGTGTTGATGCGGTCGGTGATCCGGGATCTCCGTTAATATCCCGACTTTCCTTCATCATTTTCTGTTTTTGAACCGGCCAGCTGCCGCGGGTCTCTGCCGGCCCTCAGCGTCTCTCGCCCGGCTCTCAGGAGCAGGTGCAGTCGGTGTCGGACGGTGTGGATGGTGGATTTCTCTGGATGCGGACCGACGGGATAAATCGGGGCTGTAATCTCCGGATTTCAGCTGGAAACAGTCAACCGACGGCGGCGGGAACCAGCAGAGGGATTTTCTGTGATTTCAGCCTTCAGACGTTCATTGTGAAATTACCGCCAAATAATTTCAGGAATTTAGATTAATTGTTCTGAACGAAACCTCGGAAAGATCAACGGAGATCACAGCGACACCGTAGACTGTTACCCCCCCGTTTAACGCTCTGTCAGGCGGCTGCTGACACCGACACATGTGGTCTGAACGGGACCCATATTTATATTTATTCATATTTACTCATGTTTATCTTTAATGTGTTCACATTTCTTCATTCATTTTCTCAGGTAATAACGTTCTCTTATTAAGAATGTTCCTGCAGGTTCCCGTAACTGCTGTTAGCCCTGTTCTCCTGACATGTAAAGAACCTTCTACTTACATTCAAAGAACCTTCTACTGACATTCAAAGAACCTTCTACTGACATTTAAAGAACCTTCTACTGACATTTAAAGAACCTTCTACTTACATTTAAAGAACCTTCTACTTACATTCAAAGAACCTTCTACTGACATTTAAAGAACCGTCTACTGACATTCAAAGAACCTTCTACTTACATTTAAAGAACCTTCTACTGACATTCAAAGAACCTTCTACTGACATTTAAAGAACCTTCTACTGACATTCAAAGAACCTTCTACTGACATTTAAAGAACCTTCTACTGACATTTAAGAACCTTCTACTGACATTCAAAGAACCTTCTACTGACATTTAAAGAACCTTCTACTGACATTCAAAGAACCTTCTACTAACATTTAAAGAACCTTCTACTGACATTCAAGAACCTTCTACTGACATTTAAAGAACCGTCTACTGACATTCAAAGAACCTCTACTGACATTCAAAGAACCTTCTACTTACATTCAAGAACCTTCTACTGACATTCAAAGAACCTTCTACTTACATTCAAAGAACCTTCTACTGACATTCAAAGAACCTTCTACTGACATTTAAAGAAACCTTCTACTTACATTCAAAGAACCTTCTACTGACATTTAAAGAACCTTCTACTGACATTTAAAGAACCTTCTACTGACATTCAAAGAACCTTCTACTGACATTTAAAGAACCTTCTACTGACATTCAAAGAACCATTCTACTGACATTCAAAGAACCTTCTACTTACATTCAAAGAGCCTTCTACTAACATTTAAAGACCCTTCTACTGACATTTAAGAACCTTCTACTAACATTTAAAGAACCTTCTATTGACAATGTAAAGAACCTTCTACTTACATTCAAAGAACCTTCTACTGACCTTTAAAGAACCTTCTACTAACATTTAAAGAACCTCTATTGACAATGTAAAGAACCTTCTACTGACAAGTTTAAAGAACCTTCTACTACATTTAAAGAACCTTCTATTGACAATGTAAAGAACCTTCTACTTACATTCAAAGAACCTTCTACTGACATTTAAAGAACCTTCTACTAACATTTAAAGAACCTTCTATTGACAATGTAAAGAACCTTCTACTGACATTTAAAGAACCTTCTACTAACATTTAAAGAACCTTCTATTGACAATGTAAAGAACCTTCTACTGACATTTAAAGAACCTTCTACTGACATTTAAAGAACCCTCTACTGACATTTAAAGAACCTTCTACTAACATTTAAAGAACCTTCTACTGACATTTAAAGAACCCTCTACTGACATTTAAAGAACCTTCTACTAACATTTAAAGAACCTTCTACTGACATTTAAAGAGCCTTCTACTGACATTTAAAGAACCTTCTATTGACAATGTAAAGAACCTTCTACTGACATTTAAAGAACCTTCTACTGACATTTAAAGAACCTTCTACTGACATTTAAAAAACCCTCTACTGACATTTGAAGAACCTTCTACTGACATTTAAAGAACCTTTTTTCTTACAGTTCAAGAACCTTCTACTGACATTTAAAGAACCTTCTACTGACATTTAAAGAACCTTCTACTGACATTTAAAGAACCTTCTACTGACATTTAAAGAGCCTTCTACTGACATTTAAAAAACCTTCTACTGACATTTAAAAAACCTTCTACTGACATTTAAAGAACCTTTTTTCTTACAGTTCAAGAACCTTCTACTGACACTTAGAGAACCCCTATTAGGACTGTTCTACTTGGATTTAACCTTCACGGTCACCTTCGTCGTCACCCTCATCGGCATCTTCACCTTCGTCATCATCAGGATGACTTTCATCAAACAGATTTTACAGTTTCTTGGATGTAGCGCTGTGCTGCCAGCTAAAGCTTATCTAGTTTTGTAGTCCTGAAGCACTGACATCATCAGTCCACCTGTGACACAGTGATTTGTTTTGGCAGTGAGCCTACAGGTTGGAATTATGGGAAGTGCAGTTGGATGTT
Source organism: Nibea albiflora (assembly GCA_014281875.1). Taxonomy (NCBI): domain Eukaryota; kingdom Metazoa; phylum Chordata; class Actinopteri; family Sciaenidae; genus Nibea; species Nibea albiflora. The sequence continues at coordinate 727,282 of CM024789.1, forward strand.
CCGCTGTTAGAGAGACTACAATGATGAACTACAGTTCCAATCAGCATTAGGACCAGCAGCAGGTTTGGATGGACTCAGGTCTGACTGAGTCTTCATCGCCGTCACAGAGGACGAACCTGTTCTCAACTCGCCAGACTTCCTGTCCTTTTTTCATGGATCTTTAACATTGATGTTCCAACATGTCAGATAAGACGGCGCCGCGCTGCCAGCTGAGGCTGGAGTGGATTCACGGGTACAGAGGTCACCAGTGTCGGAATAACCTGTACTACACTGCGGGAAAAGAGGTGGTCTACTTCGTGGCTGGGGTGGGTGTGGTATACAACACGAGAGAACACACCCAGAAGTTCTACCTGGGACACAACGATGACATCATCAGGTGATGCCGCTGTGCTTTGTATGCTAGATGAACCATTTACACTGCTGCTGTCTGTCTGTAGGAGGCGCTCACAGCATCTCACCGTCTATGTTTAAATGTCTCCTCACCTGTCTCTCTCTCCTCCACTTCACCTGTTTCCCTCTCCTCACCTGTCTGTCTCTCAGTCTGGCGATCCATCCAGACAAGATCCAGGTGGCAACAGGTCAAGTGGGTAAGGACCCATTCATCTGTATCTGGGACACATACGCCATGCAAACAGTGTCCATCCTGAGGGACGCCCACACACACGGAGTGGCCTGTTTGGCCTTCGACTCTGATGGCCAGGTGAGACCATGCTCCCTCACGATGATGTCAGAGTTACAGATGACAGCGTTCCCGCTGCAGTGACTCTGGATGTTTGTTTTGTCTCATAGCGTCTGGCGTCGGTTGGTCTGGATGCCAAGAACACGCTGTGTGTCTGGGATTGGAGAAGAGGACGAGTCCTCGCCACGGCAACCGGACACTCAGACCGGGTATGACACACATTCATTTACACTGAGGTTTAGTCCACCTTAGTCCAGTTTATCAGATCAGATTTTATTTGTACAGCCCAAAGTCACAAACACATTTCTCCTCAGAGGCTTCACAGTCTGTACAGGCAGTGACTCCCTCTGTCCTTAGACCCTCGGTTCCCCTTTAACAGGGAAAACATGTGGAAGAAAGCTCAGGAAGAGCCACAGAGGAGGGATCCCTCTGCCAGGACGGACAGACGTCACATGGATGTCACATGTACAGAACAATCAACACAAACATGTTGTACAGTTACAATGAATGATAGAATGATTACAGCAGCAGCTGTGATAGAGAGACACAGATGCACAGCAGCAGTAAAATCATTAACTACAAACTGTGATGGAGAGATGGGAGCAATAATGACAATAATAATATATGTAGTGGACGTCATGCAGGACCACAGCAGCAGCCACAATCCAGGAGAACCTGCTGGACGAGAAGCACAGAGACTCAGGGAAGAAGTTTAGTTAGTAACATTAATGAGACAGGTATGTTTACATGTGGCGGTGGTGATGGGACCTTAATCAAATCAAATCAAGTTTATTTGTATAGCCCTTTACAATATCTAAACGGTACCCAAAGTGCTTTACAACAAAGTCATAAAAACAATACATAACAAACAAATAAAAATCATTTTAAAAGGCGTCAGACTTTAGTCCACTTTGGTCCACTTTAGTTCAGCTTGTCCTGACCCTGATCCTGGTCCTTCGTGTCCTGCAGATCTTTGACGTGGCCTGGGATCCGTTCCAGCCGAGCCGCCTGGTCAGCTGTGGAGTCAAACACATCAAGGTGAGACAGGAAGTTCAGACTGTGATGTCACAGATGGTGATCATGTGACCTCCTGGTTATTGATGCTCAGTCAGCTGTTTGAACATGTGTGTGAATAAGGAGGACCCTTGAATAAGGAGGACCAGATTCGAAGCATCAAAGTTTAAGTTGAATTTATTGTTCTTGTACAAGAGGAGCGTTTCACAGTGCAACACACTAAATGGGTTAGAAAAAGGCTCCCTGAGGAGCTCTGACAGTTGGTTCTGTCTCAGCCATTGCCAAGTGTTAACAGACAATTTGCATATATAACTTGCAAACAGTTATTCTTCAACATGCCCCTTAATCTACATGTCACCTCTCTGACCTGTCTCTGACCATTGTTCGGTCCTTTATTTATACATTAACCTAAACTTGACCTCACCCTGCCAGTCTCAGTAAGACATGTAATAAATAGGAACTCACAAACATTGAATAGTTTGAAACATCTAAATAGCAGTGTAATCCTAATTTTTATAACAGTGTGTACTGTGTGTAGTTCTGGACTCTGTGCGGGAACGCTCTGACTCCAAAGAGAGGGATCTTTGGGAAGACGGGTGACCTGCAGACCATCCTGTGTGTCTCTGCAGCCAAAGATGAGCTGACGTACTCCGGAGCTCTGAACGGTGACGTCTACGTGTGGAGAGGAATCAGTCTGATCAGGACTGTACAGGCCGCACACGGGGTACACACGCTGTATATATGTTCATATATACTTATATTTATATGGAGGTATCTATAATGTGTGCATTTAAATCTGTTCAGGCGGGAATCTTCAGCATGCACGCCTGTGAGGAAGGATTCGCCACAGGAGGGCGAGACGGCTGCATCCGACTGTGGGACGTGGACTTCAAACCGATCACCAAGATCGACCTGAGGGAGGCGGAGCAGGGATACAAAGGTCTGATCCACCCACTCACCTGGACACTTCCTGTACACTTTGAATTGGTTTGAAACTTTGTTCATGGTGGGAAGCTGGTGACAGGTTGTGTTGTTGTCTCAGCAAAGTAACTTAAAGAGAGAAGTAACTGATTACTTCTTGTCGGACAAAACAACACCTAAAGACATCACCTTGAACCTGAGCTGGGCAGTTCTCATGGTCAGGTGTGCTCTGTTGCAGGTCTGTCAATCCGCAGTGTTTGCTGGAAGGCTGACCGGATCCTGGCGGGAACACAAGACAGCGAGATCTTCGAGGTCATGGTCCGAGACCGGGACAAACCAGTTCTGTTGATGCAGGGTCACAGCGAGGGCGAGCTGTGGGCGCTTGACCTGCACCCCAAGCAACCGGTCGCCGTCACCGGGAGCGACGACCGCTCCGTCAGGTCGGGCTGGCCCACCAACACCTGACTGTCCCTCACTTGTATGTCCCTCACCTGTATGTCCCTCACCTGTATGTCCCTCACCTGACTGTCCCTCACCTGTATGTCCCTCACCTGACTGTCCCTCACCTGACTGTCCCTCACCTGTATGTCCCTCACCTGACTGTCCCTCATCTGTATGTCCCTCACCTGACTGTCCCTCACCTGACTGTCCCTCACCTGACTGTCCCTCACCTGTATGTCCCTCACCTGTATGTCCCTCACCTGACTGTCCCTCATCTGTATGTCCCTCATCTGACTCTCCCTCACCTGACTGTCCCTCACCTGACTGTCCCTCACCTGACTGTCCCTCACCTGTATGTCCCTCATCTGACTGTCCCTCACCTGTATGTCCCTCACCTGACTGTCCCTCACCTGACTGTCCCTCACCTGTATGTCCCTCACCTGTATGTCCCTCACCTGACTGTCCCTCACCTGACTGTCCCTCACCTGTATGTCCCTCACCTGTATGTCCCTCACCTGACTGTCCCCTCACTTGTCTGTCCCTCGCCGGTCTGTTCCTCACCTGTCTGTCTCTCACCTGTCTGTCTCTCAGGCTGTGGAGTCTTCCTGACCACACTCTCCTGGCTCGCTGTAACATGGAGGAATCAGTCCGGAGCGTCTCATTTAATAATGATGGATCTCAGCTTGCTCTGGGCATGAAGGACGGATCCTTCACCGTGCTGCGTGTCAGGTGACCTTAGGGTGACATCCAGCCACGTCTTTTTTCAAAGCTGAGATGAATATAATTTCATTTGAGGAAGCTGAAGTTGAGCTAATGAACCGTTGTTTTCAGGGACATGACAGAGGTTGTACACATCAAAGACAGGAAGGAAGTGATCCACGAGCTGAAGTTCTCACCAGATGGTTCTTTCCTGGCGGTGGGATCAAATGACGGGCTTGTAGATGTCTATGCTGTCGCTCAGCGATACAAGAAGGTCGGTGAGTGCAGCCGCTCGGCCTCCTTCATCACCCACCTGGACTGGTCAGTCGACAGCCGCTTCCTGCAGACCAATGATGGCGCTGGAGAGCGGCTCTTCTACAGAATGCCAGGTAGTATCTTAGTAGTACATCAGAACTTACTTAGACTGGACTTAGGACTTACCTTCACTTACCTCCCACATACCTCTGTGGTTCTGACCTTTGACCTCCTGTGTCCGGCAGCAGGGAAGCTGGTTCCTAAGGAGGAGGCAAAGGGGATCCACTGGATGACGTGGACGGGTGTTGTTGGGACGGAAGTGAATGGTATCTGGCCCAAATACTCAAATGTCACCAATGTGAACTCTGTGGACGCTAACTACAGCAGTGCTGTGCTGGTGACCGGAGACGAAATGGGCCTCGTCAAACTCTTCAGGTTCCCGTGCCTCAAGAAGGGTTTGTCTGACATATGTATTTCCACTGCAGGAACCTGGACACCTTTTAAGACATTGTTTCACTTAGAGGAGTGTCCCTCTGTCTTTTTCCTCAAACAGGAGCCAAATTTAAGAAGTACATCGGTCACTCAGCACATGTGACAAACGTTCGTTGGTCCAACGACCTGCAGTGGGTCATCAGCACTGGCGGAGCTGACCACGCTGTCTTCCAGTGGAGGTTCCTGCCAGAGGGCGTCATGAACGGTGTCCTTGAACCCCTCCTCCAAGGTAACATCAGCATGTATCATTTATAACTCATGTATCATAAAATACGTGTGAATCTTGAGTCACACAGAAATGTGAACACTCAGCTGTCTTCACCTCCAACTTTAAAAAGCAAACTTCAAATTAGCCTGGTAAAGTTTTTCCCGCCTGTTGTCTTCAGAGGGTTACGCTGACTCGAACAGCGGAGAGTCAGACTCAGATGTGTCGGACGTCCCAGAACTCGACTCGGACATCGAACAGGAAGCTCAGACCAGCTATGAACGTCAGGTGACCAGAACACAGACCAGTCACATGCCGGCTGTCTGTCTGTCTGTCTGACTCACCTGTCTGTCTCTCTGTCTACAGGTGTATAAAGAAGACCTGCCTCAGCTGAGGAAGAAGCTGATTGGATCCCTCAAGCGGCAGAAAGCTCCAGAGGAGGGACTTCGTCTGCAGTTTGTTCACGGGTAAAACACTGAACACAGACAGGCAGAGAGACAGGCAGAGAGACAGGTATCAGGGCTTGCAGTGACCTTTATTGTGGCGGTCTTGTTTGCAGGTATCGGGGCTTTGACTGTCGTAACAACCTGTTCTACAGTCAGGCAGGTGAGGTTGTGTACCACGTGGCTGCCGTCGCTGTCATCTACAACCGCCTGCAGCACAGTCAGAGGTTTTACCTCGGCCATGATGATGACATCCTCAGCCTCGCCGTCCACCCGCTCAAAGACTATGTGGCCTCCGCACAGGTACGCTGGGCCAATGGGAGCGCAGCATGTTCTCGTGAGGCTGACTGAGAGTGTTTCTGATTGGCTGTCTGTTTTCAGGTGGGCAGAGACCCAGCTGTCCATGTGTGGGACGTCCAGACTCTAAAGTGTCTCTCTCTGCTCAGAGGACACCACGGCAGAGGAGTGTGTGCGCTGGACTTCACAGGTAACAACACCTGGAAACACCTGGGAACACATGAAAACACCTGTAACTTAAGCACCATTTGTTATCTCTGTCTCTCTGCCTGTCTGTCTGTCTCTCTGCCTGTCTGTCTGTCTCCCTGCCTGTCTGTCTGTCTCTCTGCCTGTCTGTCTCTCTGTCTGTCTTTCTGCCTGTCTGTCTTTCTGCCTCTGTGTCTCTGCCTGTCTGTCTCTTAGTGGATGGGAAGAGTTTGGTCTCTGTGGGAATCGATGATTTTCACTCCATCGTGATCTGGGACTGGAAGAAAGGAGAGAGGACTGGCCAAGGCCAGGTAAACATACCTGTGACCTCTGACCCTGTGACCTCTGACCCTATGAACCTCTGACCATGTGATCACTGACCCTGTGACCTCTGACCCTGTGACCCTCTGACCCCTATGACCTCTTGACCATGTGATCACTGACCCTGTGACCTCTGACCCTGTGATCTCCGACCCTGTGACCTCTGACCCTGTGATCTCCGACCCTGTGACCTCTGACCCTGTGACCTCTGACCATGTGATCACTGACCCTGTGGACCTCTGACCATGTGATCACTGACCCTGTGACCTCTGACCCTGTGACCTCTAACCCTGTGACCTCTGACCATGTGATCACTGACCCTGTTGACCTCTGACCATGTGATCACTGACCCTGTGACCTCTGACCCTGTGACCTCTAACCCTGTGACCTCTGACCCTGTGACCTCTGACCATGTGATCACTGACCCTTGTGACCTCTGACCCTGTGACCTCTAACCCTGTGACCTCTGACCATGTGATCACTGACCCTGTGACCTCTGACCCTGTGATCTCCGACCCTGTGACCTCTAACCCTGTGATCTCCGACCCTGTGACCTCTGACCATGTGATCACTGACCCTGTGACCTCTGACCATGTGATCACTGACCCCTGTGACCTCTGACCATGTGACTCTAACCCTGTGACCTCCTGACCCTGTGACCTCTGACCATGTGATCACTGACCCTGTGACCTCTGACCCTGTGACCTCTGACCCTGTGACCTCCTGACCCTGTGATCATCTGACCCTGTGACCTCTGACCCTGTGACCTCTAACCCTGTGACCTCTGACCCTGTGATCTCCGACCCTGTGACCTCTGACCCTGTGATCTCCGACCCTGTGACCTCTAACCCTGTGATCTCCGACCCTGTGACCTCTGACCATGTGATCACTGACCCTGTGACCTCTGACCATGTGACCTCTGACCTGCAGCGGTCATAAGGAAAAGATCTTCGTGGTGCGCAGTAATCCGTTCAGGACGGACAAACTTCTGACTGTCGGCATCAAACACATCAAGTTCTGGCAACATTCAGGTACATCACCTGAGTCACCTGATGTCGTAACACCTGATAATGATCATGTGATTAAAACATCTGTACAGTTTTTAATGATCATTAGGACTGAATATTTTTTTACTTTAGTGACTTAAGATTGAATCAAAACAAAAAAATGTAACATTATTAACTTTATAATAATTACAATAAGCTTTTTATGTGAAGCCTCTGGATCCAGTCTTTATGCTAAGCTAGGCTAGCTGTGAGGCTTTTCCGCTCTCGTCCTGCAGGTGGCGGTCTGACGTTCAGACGGGGGATCTTTGGTAACCTGGGGAAGCAGGAGACGATGATGTCGGCGTGTTACGGCTGCTCAGAGGACCTCGTGTTCTCTGGAGCCACTAATGGAGACGTTTACATCTGGAGAGACACAACGCTCATCAAAACTGTCAAAGCCCACGATGGCCCAGTGTTTGCCATGTGCTCCCTGGACAAGGTAACACCTGGATCAGGTGTACCACTAGTCTGAACGTTTGATGAACGTTTTGTGGATATTGTGAAGCGTGCTTGTCTGAAGCTCGCTGTTTGTTCCCTTTGTTACGTTCACTGACCAGGGCTTTGTGACGGGGGGAAAGGACGGCGTCGTGGAGCTGTGGGACGACATGTTTGAGAGATGTTTGAAGACTTATGCCATCAAGAGAGCTGCTCTCTCTCCAACATCCAAAGGTCTGACTCCTCCGTCATCCTCCATCATCTCAGACGTTTCTTTTTTTTTTGTATCAGAGCTGCTGACTCCAAACCAACTGGCTAAGACAGACCGAGACCAACTGAGAAACAGGCCGAGACACAGACCAAGAGACAGAGACTGAAACCGACTGAGAGAGACCGAGACACAGACAGAGAGACTGAGACAGACTGAGACGCAGACAGACATAGACTGAGACATGGAGGACTCTGCAGGCCTCTGGAGGACTCCGCAGAGTCTAAAAGAGTCTCTGTGTGTTTCAGGTCTGCTGCTGGAGGACAACCCGTCCATCAGAGCCATCACTCTGGGTCATGGTCACATCCTGCTGGGAACAAAGAACGGAGAAATCCTGGAGATCGACAAGAGTGGACCAATGACGCTGCTGGTTCAGGTGTGACCCACAGAAATAAATAAACACAAATATGTGCTGTAGATATACAAATGTATATAAATATGTACTGTAAATATATATATTAATCACCAAATTCAAGAAAGTGATTCCTTCAGCATTGAAATCACTGCCATGTCTCAATGTAGCAGAGGACTTGTCTGCTTCCTTTAGCCCCTCACAAATAGATCAATCTTAAAACCTACAGGAAGGCTCTCCGTAATGCCAGAACAGGACTCAAAGGACTCATCTCTGTACTTGTCCTGTTAGATCTTAGTGCTGCATTTGACACCATAGACCATCAGATTCTTTTACAGACACTGGAACATCAGATTGGCATCAAAGGAACCGCCCTAAGCTGGTTTAGGTCGTATTTCTTAGATCGATCTCAGTTTGTCCACGTCAATGATGAATCCTCCATGCATACCAAAGTCTGTCATGGAGTCCCACAAGGTTCTGTACTAGGACCACTTTGTTTTGTTATGCTGACGACACCCAATTATATTTATCAATCAAGCCTGAAACTAATCAGTTAACTAATCAGTTAACTAGTTGGATGACCTACAATGTTAAATTCAGACAAAACTGAAGTTCTTGTAAACACCTCAAACACAGACCCAAACACCTCAGAAAAGTCTCTTTCCGGTCACCGGTTACAGTCAAACATAAATATGTGCTGTGAATATATAAATATATATAAACATGTACCATAAATATATAAATATATGTATACATCAATTTTGGTACAAGGATGGTCTTCATTACTCCGCTTGTTATTTGACTGCTGACTGATGACCTCTCTTGTCATTTCCTGTTAACACCTCTGTGTTGTGTTCAGGGTCACATGGAGGGGGAGGTGTGGGGTTTGGCGGCTCACCCTCTACTTCCTGTCTGTGCCACTGTCAGCGACGACAAAACTCTGAGAATCTGGGAACTGTCGGCCAATCACCGCATGATCGCCGTCCGCAAGCTCAAGAAGGGTGAGCGGCAGGAAGTGTTGACAACCTATCTCTGATCACATGATTTACATGCCATGACGTGTGTGTTTGTATGTGTGTGTGACCTGTCAGGTGGGCGGTGCTGCGCCTTCTCTCCAGACGGTAAAGCTCTGGCGGTCGGGCTAAATGACGGCAGCTTCCTGGTGGTGAATGCTGACACGCTGGAGGACATGGTCACCTTCCACCACCGCAGGGAGCTCATCTCAGACATCCGCTTTTCCCAAGGTACCTGGACTCAGCAAACAGATGTGACAGGTGATGGAGGTGATTGGTCAGGGGGGTGATGAGTCACGGCTCTGTGTTTCAGATGTGGGGAAGTACCTGGCTGTGGCGTCCCATGATTCCTTTGTGGACATCTACAACGTCCTGACCAGTAAGAGAGTCGGCATCTGTAAAGGAGCCGGCAGCTACATCACACACATCGACTGGGACTCCAGAGGTGAGCACTCCTGTACTCACCTGTGCCCCCGTTAGCAGGAGACGCTAATGTTACATGTTAGCAAATATTTAGGAAGCAAGTAAGGAAGGCAGGCAGTATGTTGGAATCTAACCAGATTGTTGTCATTCATTAAAATCTTTAATAGTTAAACTTTATAAATGTGTGATGTCATGGTTACTGTTTCTGTGTGTTGTGGACAGGTAAACTGCTGCAGGTGAACACCGGAGCTAAAGAGCAGCTTTTCTTTGAGGCTCCGCGAGGACGCAAACAGAACATCAGCGTGTCGGAGGTCAGATGTCCGACTGTCTTTGAACTTGTCATGTTGTCATGTATGTACACAAACTTGTTGGATGTTGGTGTGTTACCAGTTTGAGAAGCTGGACTGGGCCGGCTGGACGTCGGTACTGGGTCCAACCTGTGAGGGAGTATGGCCGACACTCAGCTTCGTCAACGCCGCATCGCTCACCAAAGATCGCAAACTGCTCGCCACCGGAGACGACTTCGGCTTCCTCAAACTGTTTAGCTTCCCGTCCAGAGTGAGTGAGTGTGTGTGTGTGTGTTTGTTTGTGTGTTTGCTGATTTGCTAAATAGTTTGATTAAACACTGCTGCTTGTTTTGGTTCAAGGTGACCTCTGACCCTCAGATTGATGGTCATGTGACTTTTTTCAGGTGTTTAATGATGATCATGCGATCGTTGTCATGGAAACACTATGACTTTTCTTTATTTCAGGGCCAGTTCGCCAAGTTTAAGAAGTACGTGGGTCACAGCACGAATGTGACGAATGTCCGCTGGTCCAATGATGACTCCATTCTGCTGTCTGTGGGCGGGGCTGACACGGCGCTGATGATCTGGACCAGAGAGCCACCAGGTCACAAAGAGAGCAAAGCTGTGGATAGCGAGGAGTCAGATGACGACACTGAGGAGGATGGAGGTAACACAGACAGGAAACAGGACGGAGCTTTTGATTGGTCCAGACACAAGCCTGGAAAAGTCTTAAAGCTGTCAAATGTTTGATATTGTTTTCAGGGTACGACAGCGACGTGGCGCGGGAGAAGGTGGTGGACTACGTCACCAAGATCTACTCTGCGAGCATCAGGAACATGTCAGGAACCAGACCGCACCTGCAGCACCGGGAGCTTCCTGTGGAGGAGAGGTACCATGTGATATCACATATGGACGCACTTTTTACCTGATGCTACCTTAACTGTTCACAACTCGTTTCCTGTTCAGGCCTCCGGTGAGTCGAGCCACGCCACTGCCCGACAAGTTGCTGAGGAACAACGTGACCAAGAAGAAGAAGGTGGTAGAGGTCAGTACAAGCTCCGGCATTCGCCTGCTGACTCGGTGGAGCGGCGCTGACCACCTCTTTGTATTTTCAGGAGCTCGTACTGGAGCACGTCTTCGGCTACAGAGGTTTCGACTGCCGCAACAACCTGCATTACCTCAATGACGGAGCTGACATCGTCTTCCACACTGCTGCGGCCGTGGTCATCCAGAACCTGTCGGCCGGTCAGTCCACCTCTTAGCCTCAAACTTCACATGTTGTTGAATGATGACATCACACTTGCTGCTTCCTGTCCTGACAGGAACTCAAAGTTTCTACCTGGAACACACAGACGACATCCTTTGTCTGACGGTCAACCAACACCCCAAATACCAAAACATCATCGCTACAGGACAGATTGGTGAGTTTCCTGTTACTTGTAGAATTAGCATCGAACAAACATGAACTGCTAAGAGTCTGCAGGAAACAGGAAGTAGAGTTCATGAAACAGGAAGTAGTGTTCAGTTTACTTCCTCATTTTTACATCTTTCCTATAAAAACACTCAGATAGTGAGGGGCTTGCCGTGGACACTGATTGGTGTTCACAGCAGCCAATAGTGTTACACCCCCACCACTATGGACTGCAGCTAGTTCTATGAGCGAGCATCAACGTCTACCTTCCAGTGAACACGGCCAGACCGAACAGAACCTCTGAACCAGCAGTGTCCAGTCTAACAGTGAACACAGCAACAGAACTTCTGAACCAGCAGTGTCCAGTCTAACAGCGAAGCCTATCAAGGTGGTTCATATCTGAGGCTTTTCAAGTGAGGTCAGTCATGGGGCTGGTCAGCTCTTTTTTGGTCTTTGGCCCCGGGCAGGCTGCAATTGCTGCTGTCCTGGTGGTAGTGGTACCCAGATACCATACCTCCCTTCATTCAGTTGCACACTTCTTCGGGTTGGCCGTGAGCCCTGCCTGCCTCAGTGACTGGCCACCTGCCACACATGCTCCACTCAGGTGTACTGTGGATGATCACGTGCAGCACCCGGTCCATGAGGCGAACAACCCAAACAGAAGTATAATGTGACCACAAAGGGTCCTTGCCACTTGGCAAGTAATTTGGAATTAGATGATGGGAGGGGCACTGAGGGTCTAAAGGACAGAGGGTGTCACCCCCTGTACAGATTGTAAAGCCTTCTGAGGCAAAATGTGTTTTGTGACTTTGGGCTGTACAAATAAAATTTGATTTGGTTTGATTTGAAACAGTGCCACCGCACTCACTCTCTGCAGAGATTGAGTGCGGTGGCACTGTTTCAAATCCAGAGGCACTGCCTCTGGAACACAAAGCAATATCCACATGCGCACCAGTGAAATGGCCCGATGAGGTCCATTCCAATTCATTCAAATGGGACGTCAATCAGTGGTAATGGGCACAAAGGCGCTCTTGGGATGGCCGGCTGGTTGACCAAATGGCTTGAACCCAGGCCAATCAGTACCCAGAATCATGGGGTGTGCCAAGGGGGAACTAACTTCTGCCTTAAAGCTATGCTTTTTATTCTTAAACCAAATTTCCGCTGGTACCACAGGGTATCTGTGGATGTCCCAAAGTACACACTTAATATCCACTCAACCAGCCTCTTTCAAAGTCCCGGGTCAAATCAGGTTCTGGTGAACTGAATGCAGGTGCACTGCTCTCCTGAGCCATCTCCACACCTGTCCCCTGCAGCTGATGCACCACGCATGGTGACTGTAGCAGCCCTCACAATCACTCATAGACTGGATCAAAAAGGATGGCTCGGTTCTGTTGGGTTAGACAGACTCTGGTTCTGTCTCCAGGGTCGACAGATTAAAGTCTTGTTGTTCAGTCGATCAGGCTGTTTCTGCACTTCTGCTACTTTTCGCCCATCACACTTCTTTTTTTGTTTGTCCACTGCTTCCTCATTGTCACCGCCTCGCCTCATCACCAGGTGACATCGCTGACCTGCCAGGTAAGACCCCGCCCACCTCGTCACCCATCCATTCACACTCATGACTCTGTTGACGGTGTTTAACCTGTCGGTGTTGTTTGCTCTCGGGTGTGTAGAGGCTGAAGTGTCTGGTGAGTATCAGCGCTCAGGACCTGGATCAGGTCCAGATGAGTTGTTCTGTTTGTAGCTGTGTGTGTCGGTCCATGGACGCTGATGTGGATCAGATGAAAACACACTATCCATCCACACTGAACCAACTTCTTGTGTCCTAATCCAGTAAAATCAAATGTTCATTTTTATCACAAGTCTGTTATGACACTGACGATGACTGAAGTTTGAAACATTAAACCGAGCTTGTGATTGACTTTTTAACTCACAGTTGCCACTCGCTGTGTTACTATGGCAACCACAGAAACCTCTGTGCTCTGTGACAGGTTTAAATTCAGAGAATATTTGTCTTTGACCAAACTGATGCTCCAGGTCCACCACGAACAAGTGTGGATATGATGAACCTTCACTCGGCAAGGCGGAAGACGTATAATGTTTGTTCGATTGTAGAATCTGTAACATTAGTGTGGATGGAAAGCCTTCTCTGTGTGTTTTCAGATGTGTCCATGTTTGTGTGAGCATGGCGACTTATCAGCATGTGAAAGTAGGCTGGGCGATTAGTGGACCTGTCTGTGGTGTCTGTACAGTGATTCAGAGGCTGCACATGAAGAGACCATGGACCTGGATTTGTTGTACTGATGATGTCGGGTTGTGTTCCCGGTCCTCATTTACTAACCTGAATGAAATAACAGTTAAATTCATTGACAGAGCTCGAAGGAGACTTAACTTAACGTGATGATAGATGATAGAACTGTTTTGGATCTGTGGCGGACAAGATGGATGACATTTGGACTTTGATTGGGAACAGCAAATACGGAGTGACTGACTGTTGAGTTAGGTGATCAAGATTCGAGGATGAGGCTGGTACCAGTTTGTAAAAACAAACCAAAGAATAACACAAATCAAAGATGAGTTTCTTGGATTTATGAAAATATTTTGAGGACAGAGGCTCGAGAAAATGGCTTGAACCAAATGGGCTGAAACATCATAAAAGACACTACAGACCATGAACCTCACCTGGAGACATACAGCTGTGTGTTATCAGCGAAGAAATATTGTATTTGTATTTTCCTCCGACTCCTGAACATCAGCGACGTAGTGAATGATTCTCAGATAGAGAATGTCTTTACTCCTGAAACTAAGCCTGTTCTCTCTGATATTCAGCGTCTCCATTGCTGCTCCATTTCCCCCTTTGTTTAATGGTTCCTTACCTCTTCAGTCCTGTGGTTCCCTCATTCCTCTGTATTTTGGTTACTTGGTTCTCTGGTTCATGGTGGTTGTGGTTCTTTCCATGATTTGTGTTTCCATTTTTTCTGCTGTGCCTCTGTTATTTGATTCCTTGGCTCCTTTACTACCTTAGGTCCTTGATTCCTTAGGTTTCCAAGGTTCTTGTCTGGTCATTACCTTGGTACTTTGGCCCTTTGGTTGCACAGGTACTGGCATCCTCTGTTCCTTGATACTGTGGGTCTTAGGTTCTTCAGTCATTTTTTGAATCTCCTTGGTTCTATAGTCACAAGGATGCTAAGGTCCTTACACAGTCAACACCATAGTCCTTTGGTTCTATAATTCTGGAGATCCCATAAGACTCCACAGTTCCTTGGATCTTTAGGTCCTGGGCTCAGTTAGGTTAAGATGCCATGGTTCCATGGTTCATTGGTCACCGTAATGGGCCTTGGCCATTGATTTCAAGGTCAGCAAGTCCTGTAGTTCTAGGGCTACCTTACTGCCTTAGACCAACAGCTCCACAGTTTGCTTTATGGTTACGTGGTTCCTCAGTTCTTTGGTTCCCATGGTTCTGGTCTCTTCTCTCAGGCCTTGCTCCCTCCATCCATGTGTGGGATGCCATGACCAAACAGACCTTGTCCATCCTTCGCTGTTGCCATGCTAAGGGTGTTGGCTATATCAACTTCAGTGCTACAGGAAAGCTGCTGCTCTCTGTGGGAGTGGAGCTTGAACACACCATCACAGTGTGGAGGTGGCAGGAAGGTACAAACTTTAATTTCATATTCTGAAATAATATCTTCCATTACAGAACAGTCTAAAGCAAAGCATAGTGACCTTTGACCTCTTTGCCAGGCACCAAAGTGACCAGTAAAGGTGGCCACACTGAGCGAATCTTTGTGGTGGAGTTCAGACCGGACTCTGACACCCAGTTTGTGTCCGTGGGAATCAAACACATCAAGTTCTGGACTCTGGTTGGAGGGTCACTCGTCTACAAGAAAGGAGTGATCGGCTCAGTGGAGGACGGTCGTATGCAGACCATGCTGTCTGTCGCCTTTGGTGCTGTAAGATACTTCTCAAGCTTCCTGTTCGGACTTGACTTTTAAAATAGAAGGTATAAATTAAGTCACGTCTGTCTCCTCCAGAACAACCTGACTTTCACAGGCGCTATAAATGGAGACGTGTATGTGTGGAGAGAACATTTCCTGGTACGAGTGGTAGCAAAGGCGCACAGTGGTCCGGTCTTCACCATGTACACAACCCTGAGGGATGGACTCATTGTCACTGGGGGGAAAGAACGGCCGTAAGTACCCAAAAATCAACATCTCCCACTAGAGTTCAGAGGTGACAAGTGCAAGTCAGTCAGTCAGCCATTCAATGTTTGAACTCACCTGTCTCTGTAACCTCTGACAAATAGCCATTTCCTGATTTTAGTTCAAGATTCTCAAAAAGAAATAGGGGCACAGTGACCAGCTTTTATGGCCTGGACTCAGGATGGAGTTGATTTAGCAGATGCTAACCTTCAACAATGTGATGGCCTCACAGCTAGTCAAGGGAAGGATAAGAGTCAGGTGGTCTGTTGAGTAAAGGGACTGCGGAAGTCTGAATGATGAAAATAAAACCATGTTTGCTGGTGACAGGACTAAAGAGGGTGGTGCTGTGAAGCTTTGGGATCAGGAGATGAAGCGCTGCAGAGCGTTTCAGCTGGAGACTGGTCAGCCGGTGGAGAACGTCCGATCCGTCTGCAGAGGGAAGGTGTGTGAGAAACCAATGATGCAGTCAGAGGTTTGCCAGTGTCAACTGTTGTTTGCCGTGGTTCATGTGGATCTTTATGGTAATTTACCTCCAGTTATGGTGCGACCAGCTACACCGTCCAAATATTTTCAGTCACTGATGTTTGTTTGGTTATAATGTTAGCACAGCACAGACAGACACTGTAATGTACTTAATGAGGTAATATATTCAGATTCTTCAAAGTTAAGTATCTCTGATGTATCTCTATGTCGATGTATCTCTTTTGTTTCTGATGATCCAGGGTAAAATCCTGGTGGGAACCAAAGATGGAGAGATCATTGAGGTTGGAGAAAAGAACGCTGCCTCCAACATCATGATCAACGGACACACTCAGGGAGGGATCTGGGGTTTGGCCACTCACCCTTTCAAAGATGTCTTCATTTCTGCCAGCGATGACGGGACCATCCGAATATGGGACCTGGCTGATAAGGTGCCAGTCTGACTGAGGGTGTGGAGGCAGTTTGCTCCACTACAGGTCTTAAGCTTTCATGTTATAGAACATTTTAAATCTACTCACTTCTTGTTTTCTGTATTAGAAACTCCTGAATAAGGTGAGTTTGGGTCATCCTGCCAAGTGCACCTCCTACAGTCCCAACGGAGAGATGGTGTCCATCGGTATGGAAAACGGAGAGTTCATTGTCCTGTTGGTCAACTCCCTCACCGTCTGGGGCAAGAAGAGAGACCGGAGTGTTGCTATCCAGGACATACGGTAGGACTTCACCCAACCCTCAATACCTTCCTGTCGACTATGCAGTAGTGTTCCTCCATCATGAACTTTGACACTAGTCTGATTTGACTGGTGTCAAAAAACATAGTGTATGAATTATGATCCAATACTGTTTCACCTTATTAGTCAACTCAGTACTAACTCATTAATACCAAGATCACCCCGTATTTCTATACTATAATATACTATTAGGGTCAGTAAAGCTCATTTATATTGCATTATATGCATTTTTTTATTCTTAAAAAATCTAAAATTCTAAATATTTTTGATTATAGTATGTATATTACGAACACAGTTGATTGACTACCACAGTCTGGTATGTGTCAAAGTTTAGTCAGAACATTATTTTGAAAGCATATACATTTTTTAATGGTGACACAGAATGACACCTGTTATCCTCCAGGGTTTAAATTGACCCCATCTAATTTGAGTGTTTATGAAGCAAAAAATATGAATTATGATCCAATACTGTGTTTCACCTTGTTAGTCAAGTCAATACCAGCTCATTAACACAAGTTTCATCCTTCTTTTTGGAATTCATGGTCAATAAACCAAAATAAAACCTCATTTTAGAATGAAATACTGTAAACTAAATTATAAATTATTAAAGATGTCAAATATTAGCCAGACCATCCCCAGTTCAGAATAAACTGATGCAATATTATTCACAAAAATTGTATATGCAATGACATCAAACGTTTAACGTGCGCGTGTGAATTCCATTAATTTTCAATAAACAGATGGGCGTTGTTGCACATATGCCTACGTGACGGGTGTGTGACAGGTGAACTACGCCTCAGATACGTGACATGAAGACCACGTGTGACTATTAAGTACAATTCTACATGAGCGTACAGGCACACACTGTGTAGTGTTTGTGGAAATCAAACAGCGAGGGGTCATTTGTGCTGTGGCACGTGCGAACGCAGCGGACACCTGTGCGCACGCTCATTTCAATGTACAAACAATTATTTACTTTATGATGACGAACAGCTGCTTCGCTTCACATTTAAAACTCATAACTAGAAAAAGTCATTTTCCCCGCTGCGCCACCGGCCCCACGACCTGCTGCTGCTGCTTTGTGTATGTGTGTTGTACAATGTGACCCAATGAGTTTTCTGGCGTCAAACCTGGCCGGGAAGAACACAAGTGTTCTAAAATTTAAGCAAAAACCCCAAATTCAGTGAAAGTGGTCAAAAGTTATTTTATGTGGAGCTACCATACCAAGGAACCATCCATGTTATTTTGGTGAAATTAGATGAAAAAATGCCATATTTATGACATAAACAACATTGAAATGGGGTCAAAAATGACCCCAGTATATTATGAGGGTTAACACCTCTGTGTTGTACCTCAAATCAACTGCACATATTTTGTGGGTTTCTTGTGGTCCAGGTTCAGTCCAGACAATCGGTTCTTGGCTGTGGGTTCAGTTGAAAGTGCGGTGGATTTCTATGACCTTTCTTTGGGACCGTCCCTGAACAGGATTGGCTACTGTAAGGACATCCCAGGCTTCGTCATCCAGATCGACTTCTCTGCTGACAGCAAACACATCCAGGTTAAAGATTAAGAACATTTAGTCGTCTGGTCTCAGTGCTGTGATGTATGATCTTTACCCCTTGGCTCCCTGTCATGTGGTGGACGTAGAAACTAAAACCTGAAATCTCCCTCATTTCCATCCCAGGTGTGCACCAGCACCTACACTAGGCAGGTGCATGAAGTTCCCTCTGGGAAGATCATCACCGAGCAGTGTGTCTTTGAGAGGATCACCTGGGCTACGTGGACCAGGTACGCCTGGCTACGAAAGGCAGACATACTGGGAGCATAGTGTAGATGATTAACATACCGTAGATTAACATATTGTAGATGTTAGGGAACATACTGTAGATGTTAGAGAACATACTTTAGATTAATATACTGTACATATTGTAGATGTTAGGGAACATACTGTAGATGTTAGAGAACATACTTTAGATTAATATACTGTACATATTGTAGATGTTAGGGAACATACTGTAGATGTTAGAGAACATACTTTAGATTAATATACTGTACATACTGTAGATGTTAGGGAACATACTGTAGATGTTAGAAAACATGTTCAGGAACATACTGTAGATGTTAAGGAACATACTGTAGATTAACATACTGTAGATGTTAGGGAACATACTGTAAATGTTAGGGAACATACTGTAGTTTAATATACTGTACATACTGTAACATACTGTAGATGTCAGGGAACATACTGTAAATGTTGGAGAACATACTATAGATTAACATACTGTAAATGTTAGGGAACATACTGTAGTTTAATATACTGTACATACTGTAACATACTGTAGATGTTAGGGAACATACTGTAAATGTTAGAGAACATACTGTAGTTTAATATACTGTACATACTGTAACATACTGTAGATGTTAGGGAACATACTGTAAATGTTAGAGAACATACTGTAGTTTAATATACTGTACATACTGTAACATACTGTAGATGTTAGGGAACATACTGTAAATGTTAGAGAACATACTGTAGATTAACATACTGTAGATGTTAGGGAACATACTGTAAATGTTAGAGAACATACTGTAGATTAACATACTGTACATACTGTAACATACTGTAGATGTTAGGAAATATACTGTAAATGTTAGGGAACATACTGTAGTTTAATATACTGTACATACTGTAACATACTGGGTTTTAGGGAACACTTTGCTTTGTTCCAGCATCCTGGGTGACGAGGTTCTTGGTGTTTGGCCTCGTAACACTGAGAAAGCAGACGTGAACTGTGCTTGTGTTTCCCACACCGGCCTGAACCTCGTGACAGGAGATGACTTCGGCCTCATCAAGCTTTTTGACTTCCCGTGCTCAGAGAAATTTGTACGTAACTTTATAGGAAACCTTGCAGACGCCTTCAGGAAACAGACAACTGATGTGATCTTGTCTTTTCACAGGCCAAACACAAGCGTTACTTTGGTCACTCTGCTCATGTGACCAACATTCGCTTCTCCTGTGATGATAAATACGTCATCAGCGCTGGAGGCAGTGACTGCAGGTGAGATTCAAGTCGACCAAAAAACCTTTCAGACAAACACCTGAAGCATCAGTCAGTCAACACAATGGCAGAGACCATCTAGATCATGTTGAGTTTTAAAAGCATAAAAAAATGTATAAACAAAAAATAATTGTTCTCCTCCTCCTCCTTCTGTCTCTTTCCTCTCCAGTTTGTTTGTGTGGAAATGTCAGTGAGACATCTGACCTCCTCTCATCCCTCCATCCTCCTTGTCCTCCTTCTTCTCCTCCTCCTTCTTCTTTTCCTGTGATGCTGCACTCACCTGTGCTGACGATTCACCTGTAGTCACACAGACAGGAAGTGGTGTGAGCGTGTGACTTCCTCTGAACTGCTGCTGTCGCTCTCTTCCTGTGATGTGGTTAAAGACTTGTAGCTGTTTCCTGTCATGTTCGTCAGTACGTGCCTTTTTCACAAACCCTGAACAAACGTTTGACAAACATTTGTTTGTAACCATGGTGCTACCTGATCACTGAGGGCTTCTTACACACCTGTGTACCTGCTGTCTGATGGAGCTGAAGATGAAGATGGAACTGTAGATGAAGCTGTAGATGAAGATGGACCTGTAGATGAAGATGAAGATGAAGATGGAACTGTAGATGGAGATGGAGATGGAGCTGTAGATGAAGATGAAGATGGAGCTGTAGATGAAGATGAAGATGGAACTGTAGATGGAGATGGAGCTGTAGATGAAGATGAAGATGGAGCTGTAGATGAAGATGAAGATGGAGCTGTAGATGTAGATGAAGATGGAGCTGTAGATGAAGATGGAGCTGTAGATGAAGATGAAGATGGAGCTGTAGATGGAGATGAAGATGGAGCTGTAGATGGAGATGGAGCTGTAGATGAAGATGAAGATGGAACTGTAGATGGAGATGGAGATGGAGCTGTAGATGAAGATGGAACTGGAGATGGAGATGGAGATGGAGATGGAGCTGTAGATGAAGATGGAGCTGTAGCTGTAGATGAAGATGGAGCTGTAGATGGAGATGAAGATGGAGCTGTAGATGGAGATGAAGATGGAGCTGTAGATGAAGATGGAGCTGTAGATGAAGATGAAGATGGAACTGGAGATGGAGATGGAGCTGTAGATGAAGATGGAGCTGTAGATGGAGATGAAGATGGAGCTGTAGATGAAGATGGAGCTGTAGATGAAGATGGAGCTGTAGAAGGAGCTGTAGATGGAGTTGTAGATGTTTCACTGCAGGTAGCTGAAGATGGATCTCAAGCTGTAGATGAAGATGGAGCTGGTGATGTAGATGAAGATGGAGCTGTAGATGTAGATGTAGATGAAGATGAAGATGAAGATGGAGCTGTAGATGAAGATGGAGCTGTAGATGAAGATGGAGCTGTAGATGTAGATGAAGATGAAGATGGAGCTGTAGATGAAGATGGAGCTGTAGATGAAGATGGAACTGTAGATGAAGATGGAGCTGTAGATGAAGATGGAGCTGTAGATGAAGATGGAGCTGTAGATGAAGATGAAGATGGAGCTGTAGATGAAGATGGAGCTGTAGATGAAGCTGGAGCTGTAGATGAAGATGAAGATGGAGCTGTAGATGAAGATGGAGCTGTAGATGTAGATGAAGATGAAGATGGAGCTGTAGATGAAGATGAAGATGGAGCTGTAGATGAAGATGGAGCTGTAGATGTAGATGAAGATGAAGATGTAGATGAAGATGAAGATGGAGCTGTAGATGAAGATGGAGCTGTAGATGAAGATGGAGCTGTAGATGTAGATGAAGATGAAGATGGAGCTGTAGATGAAGATGGAGCTGTAGATGAAGATGGAGCTGTAGATGAAGATGAAGATGGAGCTGTAGATGAAGATGGAGCTGTAGATGAAGATGAAGATGGAGCTGTAGATGAAGATGGAGCTGTAGATGAAGATGGAGCTGTAGATGTAGATGAAGCTGGAGCTGTAGATGAAGATGAAGATGGAGCTGTAGATGAAGATGGAGCTGTAGATGAAGCTGTGATGTTTCACTGCAGGTAGCTGAAGATGGATCTTTGTTATTAAAGTGATTCTACCTCAGAGTGCACAGAGCTGTCTGTCCACTGTGTGGCGCTCATGTTTTTAGAGTGACAAAAGTACTTCCTGTTTCATGGAGACATCGTCCCTTAGTGGACACTGATTGGTGTTAACAGCAGCCAATAGCGAGTGTGCGTTACACCCCCACTGCTAAATTACCATGAAGAATACCTGAAAGTGCTGGATTTAGGGATGCACCAATGCACTGTAATTCTGGGCTGATACTGATGTTTGTATTACAAACTGCATCACGTCGATCTTTCTCGAAGCATCCCAGAAGCGTCTCTACGCTCGGCTACGCGCTGAATACGGCCACGTTCAGACAGGGACAGGGACAGGTGTCTACACCTGCTGAATGTAACCGCTGTGAAACAATCAGGAAATAACTTTTTATTTCTCTGATTAATAACAGCTTTATCGAGGCCGGCGCTCGCTCCCTGTGTTGTTACTCTATGTCTCTCTACCAAAGTGCTCTCTCTCTCTCTCTCCCTCCCTCACTGTAATCATCAGACACAAATCTAATTAAACTTCTTCGTGTCATTATATTTTGCGGCGTAAATTGCGAGTCAGACTCAGATTTAGAAGCTGGTACATGAAATAAACAAAGTGAGAACACACACACAGGTAGATGATCAGAGTTTAGTCCGTATAATATTTACACACATAGACGCATGTTTAGAAGAACATACACCGGGATATGTCCAAATCTGAGCAAGTAAACAAAGTCTGGCGGACTAAACGTTTCTGAAACTCTACCGGTAGCGTTTGAAGTCGTGTGCAGGACGGACCAAAACCGCGTAGCTTACGCGGCGTGCCAGAGACGTGTGGAGTTTAGGAGCCTCCAAACAAGGAAAAATACAGGTTTCTCCTCAGCACAGCGTTCATGCGACATGTAAATCAACATATAAACAATCAGTTACTGCCATCAGTGAATGTCATCTTTATTTGCTGATGGCCGATGGCAGTTAAGGTGGCGAACATTGGCCGATGCCGATGTTCATCCGATGCGTCGGTGCATCCCTATTGGAAATACTTTGTATCAGTATTGGACAGACACTGGAGACAGGTGACAGATTGGCGATGACATGTGACAGGGGACAGATGACAGTGGAGATGACAGTGACAGTTGACAGTGAAGTTGACAGTGGAGTTGACAGTGGACAGTTGACAGGTGGACAGACAGTGGACAGGACAGGTGGACAGTCATGACAGTGACAGGGGATGACAGTGGACGTTTGGACGTTGAATTGATGACAGAAGTGGACAGTTGACAGTGACAGTTGACAGGTGGACAGTTGACAGTGGACAGATGACAGGTGGGCAGATGACAGGTGGACAGTTGACAGGTGGACAGTGGACAGTGGACAGTTGACAGGTGGGCAGATGACAGTGGACAGTTGACAGTGGACAGTTGACAGGTGGGCAGATGACAGGTGGACAGTTGACAGTGGACAGTTGACAGGTGGGCAGATGACAGTGGACAGATGACAGGTGGGCAGATGACAGGTGGACAGTTGACAGTGGACAGTGACAGTGACAGATGACAGTGGACAGTTGACAGGTGGACAGTGGACAGT
>CM024789.1:755656-765656 GCA_014281875.1 Nibea albiflora
CTTCAGCCTCTTGACTCTGACCCACTGGATCTGAGTCCAGAACCTACAGCACAAATCCAGATGTCAGGACAGCTACCTGAATGATCTACGAGTGGCTCAGCAGCACAAGATTTAACAGGATTAAAGTATTTATTTAGTAATATACCAGGTTCAAAGATTAATCATTAGAGCAGTGAAACACACGAGCCCAACTGTTCAAATATGAAACCCCCCAAAAAAAACATCCAGACTTGATCTTTCAGATCTGTTTTCTGTAACCTGTGAGTCGTGTGTGGAGTACGAACCTCATCTGTGACTTTGAATCTTCTCAGCAGAGCCACAAACTTCTGTCTGAAGTCTCGCTGCTGAGTGACAGAAAACAAAGAAGAAGAAAAGTGAGACAGGAGGAAAGTTTGTAGGTTTCTTCACTGATCATCTTGATGCTCTGCGGCCAGGACATTGATGGGTGTGTTCCTGGAAATCAGCACCTCTGATTGGTCTCACCTGCGTCAGCGAGGCCGTTCGGCTCATTTTCCTGTGAGACTTCTTCATCTTTCGCTGGACGTCCTCATCATCGTCGTACATATCCTGAGAAAGGTTTTAGTCAAACGTTGTGCCAGCAGAGTGCTTTGGTTTGTACCCATTGTGAGCGTTAGCTAATGTTAGCGCTTAGCTCAAATATGACTGATTTGATCATCAGACTCATTTTTAATCAGCTGTCTCACTGATTAACAATGGCTGCATTCCATTTAGTTGTTCGAGGTCCAGACTCCTGATCTTGTGCCTGTTGACGTACTGACACTCCTAATCAGATCGTCATCACTGTGTCTGTCAGTCACCTGAGGGTGGGACCCGCGTCATCGCTTCCTTCCTGCTCGGAGGAGAAGCTGTCGTCATCGTCGTCCCAGTAGAGTTTTCCATGTCAGGAGAGCGATCTGTCCAACAGACGGACAAACATCGTCAACAGACAGTAGAGGCAGACACAAACAATCCAGTGTTTGTGTCTCTTTGTGGTTGTTTTGTGTCTCTTTGTGGTTGTTTTGTGTCTCTTTGTGTCTCTTTGTGTTGTTTTGTGTCTCTTGTGTTGTTTGTGGTCTATTTGTGTTGTGGTGTGTCTCTTTGTGTCTCTGTGTAGTTTATATGTCTCTGTGTAGTTTTGTGTCTTTGTGGTGTTTTGTGTCGCTTTGTGTAGTTTGTGTCTCTTTGTGTCTCTATTGTCTCTTTGTGTCTCTTTGTGTTGTTTTGTGTCTCTTTGTGTCTCTATTGTCTCTTGTGTCTCTTTGTGTTGTTTGTGTCTCTCTTTGTAGGTTTGTGTCTCTTGTGTAGTTTTAAGTCTCTTTGTGGTTGTTTGTTTCTCTTTGTGTAGTTTGTGTCTCTTGTGTAGTTTTAAGTCTCTTTGTGGTTGTTTTGTTTCTCTTGTGGTTGTTTCGTTCTCTAGGATTGTTTCTGGTTCTGGTTCTGGTGCTAGTGGCCCTGTTCAGTGATGGATTGGTGGGTCAGCAGCACTTTGTCGTGTCTTGTTTGTAGTTTTTTGAAGTTCTTCTTTGAGACACAGTTTTGTGTGTCGTGGTTCAGACCAATCAGGATCCAGGATTGTAGTGATCACCTGATGCTGTCATACACACAGAAGGTCATCCTCATTGTTCTCCTACCCGAGGCCTTCGTCTTGTTGCCATGGTGACCACTTATGTCCTCCTGCTCAATCGGCTGGCTGAAGAGAGAATGGACGCTCAGCTCCGCCGCACGCACCGAAGCATCCTTCAGGTTGCTATGAAGACCGAGGATGTGGGATCCGTCTGCCGGATGCTGCATCACCTGGGAGACACACACACACAGATAACCGCCCACACACACACAGAAATCAATCATTTCATGTTTTCTTGCTCATGTAGGCCGATCAAATTTCAGTGTGAAGTAAAACAACAACAATAATAATAATGTGTCTCTGGTAAAGTCTTCTGACTCAAAGCACTTTTACAGTACATATCTCATTCACCCGTTCACACACATTCACACACTGATGGCACGACCTCTGAGCCCTGTCCTTCAGAGAACATCATTAATATTGTTCACAGCTGATTTGTTTATTTTTCTGTGTCTAACAAGTAGCAGTCATGCTAGCAGCTGTGTGAGGCTATAGTGATTGCTAAAAGCTAACATGCTAATGTTTGTGGCTATGGAGGAGAAATGCTGCGTGACGTCTATTTAACATCTCAGTGCTATGTCCCAGTGCAGATCCTTCTGGTAGTCCTTCCTGCTGTAGTGCTCTGATTTTAATACTCATGGACTCATGGACTTTAGCATGTTAGCATGGTAATGGGCTTATGAGAAGCTTTCAAATTAAAATGAATTCCTCCTGAGGGGACCGCGAACATTCCATCAGCCGCCGTACCTCGGCCATGTTGATGACTCCGACGGCGAGCGTCTTGTAGCCCAGAATGGTTCGGTTCTTGTACCTCTTCCTCCTCTGCAGCATCACATGCAGACGATTCACGTCTCGCTTCAGGAAGTGAGGATACTGAAAGACACACGCAGGTTTAACAGGGTTGGAATTCATCCTCTAAGGAGCAGGAGCAACATCAGAATCATGTAATATTATGAATCAAATGTGTGACCTGCAGCGAGAAGGTGAGCTCCAGCTCTGTTTCCATCAGGCAGTCTGGAGGAAGAAGGTATTCATTGGACCTTAAAGTCGTTTAGAGCCCTGAGAGAGACACAAAGACACCAAACCAAATAAGACGTATCAAATTAAATCATTGATTATAGATCAAATGACTCGAAGTTGACTGAAGTTGACTGAAGTTAATCGAAGTTGACTGAAGTGACTGAAGTGACTGAAGTTGACCGAAGTCGACCGAAGTTGACCGAAGTCGACCGAAGTCGACCGAAGTTGACTGAAGTTGACCGAAGTTGACCGAAGTTGACTGAAGTTGACTGAAGTTGACTGAAGTTGACCGAAGTTGACCGAAGTTGACTGAAGTTGACTGAAGTTGACTGAAGTTGACTTCGTGCTAACGTTGGAGCCGTTTCCGCAGGCTTACAAAGGCTGAAGCTAGCTAGCGCTGTGTGTGGATACGGACACGTTAGCATTAGAGTTTGATGTCATATCACCTGTTTGCAGTCATACACCTTGTTTCATCGCTCAGGTGGTCTCACCTGGATCTTCACAGCGATGAGCACAGAGCTGAGCTCTCGGTCCAGTTCCTTCAGAACCATCAGCCTCTTCAGAGTCAGACTGCACAACCTGGACAGACACGAGTCAATCACATCAAACCATCAGTACTGAAGGTCTCTGTCCACATTTCACACCCCAAGTGTCTTTTAATGTGAAGTACCTTCCAAACACACAAGAAACATTAACACATCCATCCACGGGTTCATCCTCTGGGGACCGTGAATGTTTCCTCTGGGGACGACTAGACCCGTATTCTGGATTCAAAGTTATCAAGAAGACTCCGCACAGAGTAACAGCTGATTATAAATGATAATCAATGTGTGGTCACATTTCAAAGACGCAGATATTAATGAGAATCATTGATGCTGCCTTTCATTTTAAGTTCAACATTTAAAGCTCATTTCGATCAATGTTCAGTGTTTGTAGTTTTACGTCATTTGAGTCAGAAACAGGCCGATGAATCCGTTTGTCACAGGTCAGGATGGATTTCATACTGAGGAGCTGTTGAGACTGTCGACCTGACCGTCCTGGTATCTCATTACTGAAGGATCATGCAGGGACTCGTCCTCCGCCTCAGCTGAGAGGAGCTAACACCTGCTAATACCTGCTGACCTGCTAATACCTTGCTAATACCTGCTGACCTGCACGGTGACTTGTGATCACGTCACAGCAGAGAAAAAGGATTTTATCTCTCTGTGTTCGTTTCCCTCTCTACATTTAAGACATTCTGAAACATCCAAACATGATGAAACTATTAAAATCAACAAAGCAAAAGTAAATATCTGAACCATTGTTAGAACAACATCTCCCACTGTGTAACTATGTTCCGCTGTACTCAAGTATTTTTTCTGATCGCATTACTTATGATCAAAAACTAGCTGACAGCAGCTACAGTTGTCAGCAGTTTACTTCATTGTCCATCAGGAAAGTCCCAACATGTTATTGGTTTCACTCTGATGTTTGTTGCATTTGTTGTTCTGGTAAAGAAACGAGCGGTCCTAAATTGGATCCATGAGGAACTCCACGAGAACATCTCAGATCATCTGTAGTCTTTGCTATGAAGACAGAAACGTCGCTGCTTCCTGGGTCAACACGACCACTTAAGAGGATTAACTCCGATTGGTCGAGTTTGTTCACCCCCACATCGTCACACTGCTGATAACCCGCTAAACTAATCGTCAACTGTCTTTATTCTTCAACGTGTTAGTGGATCTTTACTGTGTTTTGATTGGCTGCTGTAATGTGATGTAATTAATGATGTCATGAGTCTCTGATCCTAAGTCCATTATGATGCTGCTGATCCAGACTCACCTGTGTGTCGTTAAGGTCACCTGTGTGTCGTTAAGGTCACCTGTGTGTGTCGTTAAGGTCACCTGTGTGTCGTTAAGGTCACCTGTGTGTTGTTAAGGTCCCTGTGTGTCGTTAAGGTCACCTGTGTGTGTCGTTAAGGTACCTGTGTGTCGTTAAGGTCACCTGTGGTGTCGTTAAGGTCACCTGTGTGTCGTTAAGGTCACCTGTGTGTTGTTAAGGTCACCTGTGTGTCGTTAAGGTCACCTGTGTGTGTCGTTAAGGTCACCTGTGTGTTGTTAAGGTCACCTGGTGTCGTTAAGGTCACCTGTGAGTCGTTAAGGTCACCTGTGTGTCGTCAGGTCACCTGTGTGGTGTCGTTAAGGTCACCTGTGTGTCGTCAAGGTCACCTGTGTGTGTCGTCAAGGTCACCTGTGTGTGTAGTTAAGGTCACCTGTGAGTCGTTAAGGTCACCGTGAGTCGTTAAGGTCACCTGTGTGTCGTTAAGGTCACCTGTGTGTGTCGTTAAGGTCACCTGTGTGTGTCGTAAGGTCACTGTGTGTCGTCAAGGTCACCTGTGTGTGTCGTTAAGGTCACCTGTGTGTGTCGTTAAGGTCACCTGTGTGTGTCGTTAAGGTCACCTGTGTGTCGTTAAGGTCACCTGTGAGTCGTTAAGGTCACCTGTGTGTGTCGTTAAGGTCACCTGTGTGTCGTTAAGGTCACCTGTGAGTCGTTAAGGTCACCTGTGTGTGTCGTTAAGGTCACCTGTGTGTCGTTAAGGTCACCTGTGAGTCGTTAAGGTCACCTGTGAGTCGTTAAGGTCACCTGTGTGTTGTTAAGGTCACCTGTGTGTGTCGTTAAGGTCACCTGTGTGTGTCGTTAAGGTCACCTGTGTGTGTCGTTAAGGTCACCTGTGTGTCATTAAGGTCACCTGGTTTAGGACTACACTGTATGTGACATGAGCGAGTTGATGACTTCCAAACGTTCTGGATTGCGACTCACCTGCTGTCTTTCCACACCTGTCTCCCATAAATTACAGATGTGCAACATCAAATACAGCTTGAGGATATTTTCTAAGAACATACGAGGAAATGTTGTTAATTAATGTTCCTGAGTCTGAATTCACATTCAGTCAGAAATGTTTTTAAACCTGATCAGTGTGGATGTGACGTTTAACCTGTCCACTGTTCTAATCATCATCATCATCATCATCATCATCATCATCATCCATCACTGACTTCAAATGATCTAAAAATACATCACATGTTTCCATGACAACGTTTCTTGTCAGAAAGAAAACATTTAAATGGATCCAGATTTTTCCGTTAAGTTTCGTTAAGTTTCGTTAAGTTTCTCTTCCAGGAGCTCCATGAACGCGGACCGCAGCACCTTCCTGGCCGAACACTAATCCTCTTACCTGGGCACGCAGCTCGGGGAGGACCGGTCGATCTCCCAGGTCGCAAACAGGTTCATCGGCACCGGGACTCGGCCGTCAGCCTCGCCGACAGCACCGGACCCGTCGACGGGGTTGACCGGGTCCGGTGGGAAAGCGCTCCCCCGGACTCCTCCTCTGTCCGCAGCCGCCGCCATCGTCGCTTCTCCGGGTCGACAGGTCGCTATGATGCCGGCTGCTGATCCTCCAGTCCGGCTGGAAGAGAGCGGGGCGGGGCGGAGGATGGATGAACCGGAGAGCTTCACTGATCCCGAATCAGTCCGTGCACACCGGAACAGGACGGAACCGAGAGGTACCCAGAGGATGATTACACGTTACTACGTTACTACTCCATTACATGATATTATGATATTAATGTAACGAGTCATTCCATGAAATGGCAGTTTGAGCCCCCCTCACCAACATTTATATTTAAACAGCCTGACATCGAAATGTGTCCAGATCAGGGAGGTCACCCAGAGCAGCCGAGATCTCCGAGGTTACAGCAAAGGCTGGTTAACAGAGCAGTGACCCACAGTGTCATTTTAGAAAGGGAGGACAGAAGAACTGATCTGAACTACAGGGAAGAAGAAGGAACAAAAGAAACTTCAAATCAGCCACTTATTTGGGATATTAATAATAAAGGATGGAAAGGCAGCTGATGCCAAAGTCATGATAAATGTCATGATAAAAAATTCAACATCATGACAGACTTCAGGTTCACAGATGATGTGAGTACAATCAGCTCAGGAACCAAACAAACAGAGCAAAGTCAAAATGCAAAGGAGGTTCCTGATGGAACATCCACATCCACAGATGCCTTTTGGCAGACGTGAACTCTCTCTGAACGTGACACATGCATGTAACGCTCAGCTCATTGACACCGCCAACACTGGACAGACAGACAGATCGTTTGCCCCGCGGGTAACTGTCATGGTGACAGTCCAGAAACATGTCAGGGGAAGATGATGAAACAAATGTAGTTTTTATTTAATTTGAAACTTTATTAATCACACATGACAGGTGAACCTGTCACACATGTACATGCACAGGATGCCTAATACACAGCCTGGAGCTCGGCCATGGCATGGGGGTGAAGTGACGCCCCACCAACTGTCAGTTCACCTTTCCAATCTTCAAGCAGTGAGTGGGAATCGAACCGCCAACCTTCAGGTTATTGGACAACGCACTCTCTATTCGCAGGGCTTAGAGGAGTGCAATGGCTGAGCCTCACTCTGGGTGAACCACCTTGTTGATCATGGTAACTCCCCTGCCAGTATGAACAACAGTAAGTATAAACATCACCATCAGTTCA
Source organism: Nibea albiflora (assembly GCA_014281875.1). NCBI lineage: Eukaryota > Metazoa > Chordata > Actinopteri > Sciaenidae > Nibea > Nibea albiflora. The sequence goes on from CM024789.1 coordinate 762,845, forward strand.
TGTTCACCACCAAACAAGCGGCCTTCATGTTGATCAGCTGATCCTTCATGATCCATGATATATATAATATCAATATTAATGAATTATGAACTAAGAATATATTATTAATATTAACAATAATGGATAAAGATTCTTAATGAAGAACTTTAAATGAATATCAGACCTCTGCTGCCACCGTGTGGACAGACACAGACAGGAAGAGGCGGGGCCTATCAGACACCTGAGCAATAAAACATTCATTCATCAGCTTCTCTCTGTTTCTCCTGATTCCTGTGTGACTAACTTTTTACTTCTTAACATCGACCTCTTCAAACCTGTAAACAACAACATCTTGTATTTATTTGATCAGGATGTATATTTCCATTCTGATCACTTACCATGTTACATCATGGCCACTTTACCGTATAAATACTCCATTAAACAGTTTTATGTGTCATTCAAATACTGATTCATTTCATGTATATAATGATTTCACTGTTTACATTTCAGTGGGTGGGGCTCACGCTCATCTGATCCATTGCTTTGGTCTGAAGTCACACCTGCCGCTCCATCACATACCTTACCTGTCCAAGGTGTGCTAAGTAATTTCATGTTAGCTGGGTGTGCTACTAATCACAGCATCCTCCATCTTCTCTATCCAGACTCTAACTTCAGACCAAAGCAATGGATCGATGAGCGTTAGCCCCACCCACTGACTTTGATGGGCTGAGTTTGACAGGAGCTGATTGGACAGCACGGCGATGACGATCTTTCCTGTTTACGTCAGGTCGAAACACCACGTGATCAGTGACGTGTCACGTGGTGTGCCGCTCAGCTGACTCGTGCCGTCTTCCGGGTCGTCGCTCGGTGTTTACTCGCTTTTAACTCCGCTGCGCGTGTGAAGCCAGGTAAAAACTGCATTCTTCAAATCTGACGTCAGAAACGACGAGTTTCATGACGTCACACTGTCATTGATTTGAATCGTCTGAAGAAGAAGAAAGTTTGATTATGAGGTCAGATAATGATCGAGGAGACGAGTGACAGACGGAAACATACGAACAGTCACGGGGTGTGCTTTTATTTTGAAACATACGAACACGAAGTCACGGTGTGTGCTTTTATTTTGAAAGATAAAACAGAATTAATATGTTCAAATTAAAATTTTAAGTTTCCGCCAAACAGGAAGTGGGGTCTGTTTACTTCCTGTTTTTATGGTCAGAGAGGGAGGGGCTTGTCGTGGATAATTGCAAGCTAGCGCTACAAGCTAGCATCAGCGTCTATCATCCAGTGACCAACCAGAACCTCAGAACCAGCAGAGAGCACAGCTCACTACAGAGGCGGTTTACCTGGGGTGTCAGAAGAGGAGGTCCTGGGTTTGGTGATCCTGGGCTTGGAGGTCCTGGGTTTGGAGGTCCTGGGTTTGGAGGTCCTGGGTTTGGAGGTCCTGGGTTTGGTGGTCTTGGGTTTGGAGGTCCTGGGTTAGGCGGTCTTGGGTTTGGTGATCCTGGGTTTGGAGGTCCTGGGTTTGGTGGTCTTGGGTTTGGAGGTCCTGGGTTAGGCGGTCTTGGGTTTGGTGATCCTGGGTTTGGTGGTCCTGGATTTGGTGGTTGTGGTTTAGTGGTCTTGGGTTAGGAGGTCCTAGGTGAGGTGGTCTTGGTCTCGTGGTCTGGCCGTGGTGTTTCTGGCCGTTCTCGTCCTCACTCACAGTTCTGTTGTTTGCAGTCGTTGCTGCATAGAGCCGCCATGAACGCCTCGGACAGTGACGACGATTCGTACAACGAGAGGACAGCGCTGGTCCAGTCTGAGAATCCAGTGGTGCCGTCCTACAGACCAGAACCAGACGTCAACCCACCCAGTGACTCACCGCCCAAGAGGGTAAGGGGTTCATTTATTGGTCTATAGTAGTGAAATGTTCTTGTTGCTGGTCTGATGGAATTCCTGTTGCACTGACACTAAATGGCGCCCTGTGTTGGTCCAGTCTGGGGTGACCAGGAGAGCGGGCCCGGCTGCCATGGACGGAGGCGGCGGTGGCAGTGTCGGCGGCTCGGACCAGGATGTGGACGCAGACGATGAGGAGCTGACTCTGAAGTACGGCGCCAAGCACGTCATCATGCTCTTCATCCCTGTCACACTCTGCATGGTGGTTGTGGTTGCCACCATCAAGTCAGTCAGCTTCTACACCGAGAAGACCGACCAGCAGCTGTAGGTCCATGCCGTGTCCATCGCAGGTTAACTGCTCTGTGATGGCTCACGGCTAACATGTTTGTCCCTGCAGGATCTATACGCCGTTCACGGAGAACACCCCCTCGGTTGGCCGCCGGCTTCTCAACTCAGTCCTCAACACCATCATCATGATCAGCGTCATTGTGGTCATGACCATCTTCCTGGTCATCCTCTACAAGTATCGCTGCTACAAGGTCAGCACCAGCACTTGAAAACGTGACGTGACCTGACTTTATATGACCTGATGTGACCTGAGCTGACGTGTTTGTGTCTGTGTTCAGTTCATCCACGGCTGGCTCATCCTGTCCTCCCTCATGTTGCTCTTCTGGTTCAGCTTCATGTACCTTGGGTGAGTCGTCTCTTATTTATTTGTGAACACAGTGAACTTGTTTTGATGTTAACGAGACACTTCAGATGCATTTTGTTCTTTTTCTGTTTCCCAGAGAAGTGTTTAAGACGTACAACCTAGCAGTAGACTATCCGACGGTGGGGGTGATCATCTGGAACTTCGGGGCGGTGGGGATGATCTGTATCCACTGGAAGGGCCCCCTCCAGCTGCAGCAGGCGTACCTGATCCTCATTAGCGCTCTCATGGCCCTGGTCTTCATCA
>CM024789.1:768156-840656 GCA_014281875.1 Nibea albiflora
CACCTGTCCTCTGCCTGTAACACACCTGTCCTCTACCTGTAACACATCTGTCCTCTGCCTGTAACACACCTGTCCTCTACCTGTAACACACCTGTCCTCTACCTGTAACACACCTGTCCTCTGCCTGTAACACACCTGTCCTCTGCCTGTAACACACCTGTCCTCTACCTGTAACACACCTGTCCTCTGCCTGTAACACACCTGTCTTCTACCTGTAACACACCTGTCCTCTGCCTGTAACACACCTGTCCTCTGCCTGTAACACACCTGTCCTCTGCCTGTAACACACCTGTCCTCTGCCTGTAACACACCTGTCCTCTACCTGTAACACACATGTCCTCTGCCTGTCACACACCTGTCGTGTACCTGTAACACAGTTGTGTTGTCACACACCTGTCGTGTACCTGTAACACAGTTGTGCGGTAACACACCTGTCGTGTACCTGTAACACAGTTGTGCGGTAACACACCTGTCGTGTACCTGTAACACAGTTGTGCGGTAACACACCTGTCGTGTACCTGTAACACAGTTGTGCGGTAACACACCTGTCGTGTACCTGTCTCAGGGCCTGTGCCTGACTCTGCTGCTGTTGGCGATCTTTAAGAAGGCTCTGCCAGCGCTGCCCATCTCCATCACCTTCGGCCTGGTCTTCTACTTCTCCACAGACTTCCTGGTCCAGCCCTTCATGGACAACCTGGCGGCTCACCAGTTCTACATCTGACAGGAAGCCATGGCCCCTCACCTTCCTCCTCCTCTTCCTCGTTATCCTAAAGACTACTTCCTGTGCTGGCATCTGACCCGTTTTAAGTCTGTGGGCAACATGACCACAGGAAGTGATGTAAAGCAGACAGAGGAAGTGTGTGTGTGTTCATGCGTTTTACCTGGCTGTTTCCTCTCAGGTGTGGTTCTGGTCACCTGCTGACTCGTAGTTTAAAGGAAACGTCCGCCTCCCATCCTGTAACCCGCCACGTCTGTAGACTCTCTGTTTTTTTGGGGACGGTCTGGATGTAACACTCGCTCTCATGTTTGTTTAACCACACACCACGCTGCGTGTGATTGGCTGATGCTCCTGTTGCTCGCTTTTGTTCCTGTTTGGTCTTTTGACTTCCTGTCGTCGGGAACAGGACACATCCACATGAGGCGGTCACGTGACACTACATCCACCACAGATTTCATGGCTAGTGAGCTTAGCATTACCTAGCTTATAGCTAGCCTCTCAGCTTTCTGTGTGTGGCAACTTTTTAACTTTTTAACACTGAAAGCAAAAAAACTCGACACATTCACACCTCCACCCAAACGTCAGCATCCACCTTCACGACTGGTTCTGCTAAAGCCAGTCCAGATACCGAGGACAGGTGAGACTGTAAACTCAGTGAGGACCCACAGGGACCCGAGGCCTCAGGTTCAGTCAGTTAAACATTGATTATTGATTTGATGAGTTTGTGTATGTTCTTCAATAAAGGAGTTTGTGATCAAACGAACAGTCCTGTTAATTTTTATTAAGCTAAGCTAAGCAGAGGACAGGAAGATCCTTTCAGAATAAAACGCCACACATTCAGCTCAACATGTTTATTGTGGATAAAAAAAAACAGTTCATTAACAAACACGAGTTTCCTCCGTGACAGACGACTTCAGTTCCTCTCTTCAAACTGAGATTTGTTCTTCAGCAGGAACGCTGCCAGATACTCGATCGGGTTCGGAGGTCTGGAGGAGAAAATGTTGTGGATCAGAGAACACGTTAAGGTTCGTGTCGTGTGGTGGTTAGTTAAAGCTTCCTGTAATGAAGTGAACCTGTGGGTTCGTGTGAGCGCTGGCGGCGTGCTCACCTGTCCTTGGCGAGCACTGACAGGCCCTGCAGCAGGATGGGGACCACCGTCTGGTCCAGGTACGCTCGGGTTGGCAGCGCCTGCAGGTCCACCTTCTGCTTCGAGATCTTCTCTGCACTTGCCTTCTCGTTCTCCACCGTCCTCTGAGGAGCAGCAAAGCATGCTGGGAGTCTGCCTTCATCACTGTGTGTGTGTGTGTGTGTGTGTGTGTGTGTGTGTGTGTGTGTGTGTTACCTGGAGGTTGTCTGTCAGGCCGTAGTCTGCGTGAGGGTTTTCAGACACCTGGAGGAGGATCAGCATCATTTATTGTTCATGATCAATGCTAACAGTTTCCCCCCGCTTACAGTCTTTGTGCTAAGCTAGGCTAACAACATCTTGGACCAGCTTTCTGAACCATGTGACTCATGAAGGTTCCTCACTGAAGTGTTAACATGTCCGCATGATAAGAGCTGCTAATGTTTCTGAGTGGACAGGAGGGTGAGCGACCAGACCAGGTAACAAACACTTCACCTGACTTCAGGTGGACAATATTCATTTATTATTTAACTCTGACGTTGGTGATGACGTCACATTTTTATATTACATGAAGCAACACGGTCAGAGCGCGGGGAGGATCCAGGAAGTATCTCAGATGAGCGTTTGTAGTCCATCTTCTGGACTTTGTAGTTTTACCACAGATCACATCAATAACATTCACCGTCGCTTCATGACGGAGTCTAAGTGTGAGAGCAGTCCACTTCTCCTAACTCCTTATCACCTCTCCTTCATACCTTTCCTCATCACCTCTCCTTCATATGTTTCCTTATCACCTCCCCTTCACTTCTTTCCTCATCACCTTGTGATGTTGTCAAGGAAAAGTGGTTAGGAAAGGACTTAGGACTCATTTTCTGTGTGACATCATCATGAACAGGCTGGTGAAATACTCACAGGTGTGTGACCCTCCATGGACTGATCCGCATCTGTGTGATCTGAAACACACACAGACAGGTAAACAGGTAAACAGGCAGGTAAACAGGCAGACAGACAGACAGGTAAACAGACAGACAGGTAAACAGGCAGACAGACAGGTAAACAGACAGACAGACAGGCAGACAGACAGACAGGTAAACAGACAGACAGACAGGTAGACAGACAGACAGGTAAACAGACAGACAGACAGGTAAACAGACAGACAGGTAAACAGACAGACAGCTGAGTGAACGTCGCGGTGTTTGGTGAGGTGAGGTGTACTCAGTGTGCTGATGAAGGTCATGTGACGTAATCAAAAGAATCCAATGAGGATTCTTCATGAAGCCTGAGCACGTGACCACACAGGTGAGCTGTGAGTAACACGGTAACGGACAGCGTAATGGCGGGAGTCGTTAAACCGGCTGATGATGACGCGCCGAGTCCCGGTAAGATCAAAGATTAACGTAGTTTCACTGTGGCGGGAAAAGTCCGGGCTCCGTTTAACACTGCAAACAGCGTCAGCTGACGGAGGAGCGGACGGAGGAGCTGACGGAGGAGCTGACGGAGGAGCGGACGGAGGAGCTGACGGAGGAGCGGACGGAGGAGCTGATGGAGGAACGGACGGAGGAGCTGACGGAGGAGCTGATGGAGGAGCGGACGGAGGAGCGGACGGAGGAGCTGATGGAGGAACGGACGGAGGAGCTGACGGAGGAGCTGATGGAGGAGCGGACGGAGGAGCTGACGGAGGAGCTGATGGAGGAGCTGACGGAGGAGCTGACGGAGGAACGGACGGAGGAGCTGATGGAGGAGCAGACGGAGGAACGGACGGAGGAGCAGACGGAGGAGCTGACGGAGGAGCGGACGGAGGAGCTGACGGAGGAGCGGACGGAGGAGCTGACGGAGGAGCGGACGGAGGAGCTGACGGAGGAGCTGACGGAGGAACGGACGGAGGAGCGGACGGAGGAGCGGACGGAGGAGCTGACGGAGGAGCTGACGGAGGAGCTGACGGAGGAGCGGACGGAGGAGCAGACGGAGGAGCTGACGGAGGAGCTGCATATAAACGGCGGTAAATTAGCTTAGCATGCCATTAGCGCTGTGTGTCCGGTGAATGAAGCCCGTTAACGGATTAAATCGACGGTTAACGGATCAAACCGACCTCTGCAGTTTAAATCGACTCATCACGTCATGAATCCACCCGGAAGCACGCGGCAAACGAACACAAACGACAATAAAAACCGCGAAAAAACTGATCAATGGTCAACAGTTCACTCACCGTCCGCCATGTTTGTTGTGGAGATTTACGTAGGATATCCAGCGTACGTCAATTCTGCTCCGAGACTACGTAGATAATACGTCCCAGCGCCGCGCACACATCCGGTTTATTTATGGCGTAAATGTACTTCAAAATAAAAGCACCATCGTTTTTTTTCTGATTGTTTGTGTCACTTATATAAAACATGTTAAGACTGAAGTGCTTCAATAAATTAATATATAATGTCACCAAAAATAAATTAATCATGAATTTAATGAGACATAAATGGTAAAACTGGTTGATGTATCTGTGTATATTCATTTAATTATCATTATATTTATTTCTGTACAGCCACATTAAAAATCATTCTTCTCTGATTTAATGGCGGCTCACACAACATGAGAGGAAACACAATAAAAATGACCTCCTAAGTCCTTTCCTGACCGCTTTTCCTTGACCTCGAAGGAAAACATCACAAGGTGATAAGGAAAGATGTGAAGGAGAGGTCATAAGGAAACATATGAAGGAGAGGGGATAAGGAAACATATGAAGGAGAGGTCATAAGGAAACATATGAAGGAGAGGTGATGAGGCAACATATGAAGGAGAGGTGATAAGGAAACATATGAAGAGGAGGTGATAAGGAAACACATGAAGGAGAGGTCATAAGGAAACATGAAGGAGAGGTGATGAGGAAACATATGAAGGAGAGGTGATGAGGAAACATATGAAGGAGAGGTGATGAGGAAACATATGAAGGAGAGGTGATGAGGAAACATATGAAGGAGAGGTGATAAGGAAACACATGAAGGAGAGGTCATAAGGAAACATATGAAGGAGAGGTCATAAGGAAACATATGAAGGAGAGGTGATGAGGAAACATATGAAGGGGAGGTGATAAGGAGTTAGGAGAAGTGGACTGCTCTCACACTTAGACTCCATCATGAAGCGACGGTGAATGTTATTGACGTGATCTGTGGTAAAACTACAAAGTCCAGAAGATGGACTACAAACGCTCATCTGAGATACTTCCTGGATCCTCCCCGCGCTCTGACCGTGTTGTTTCATGCAGGAAATATAAAAATGTGACGTCATCACCAACGTCAGAGTTAAATAATAAATGAATATTGTCCACCTGAAGTCAGGTGAAGTGTTTGTTACCTGGTCTGGTCGCTCACCCTCCTGTCCACTCACATACAAACATGTTAGCAAGTTATGGCAAAGATATATGATTAATCAGCAACGGGAACTTGATGATGATCTGCAGGACGCTGGATGGCACAGTTCCAAACAGTTTGTACTGTGTGTGAACGCAGCTCCACAGTCAACAACAGGACGGCTCACCTCCCTCCTTTCCTTTCCTAAAGGATGCTCCATGTATCCTATGCTAAAGGAGATAATAAAGGAAGCATTGAAGCTCCTTTCCTTCCTCATGACGGACACGTTAACAGTGAGGAAGGTTCCTCAGCAAAGTGTTGGACCACAGTCACTGATTTATTTACTGATCTGAACATTCATTGAGTCACAGCGTGACTTTGTTTTCACCCTTTGACACATGAGAACCTTAATTAATTAATTAATTATGTTAATGGTGATTTGGAGGAAGGCTTGTTTCACTCATCTGAGTTTATGTTTTCATGTCAGACTCCTGCTGTGATTAGATTATACTTTATTTATCCTACAACGGGGAATTCACTTATTACAGCAGCATTACAGCAATGTTAGCTTTCAGAGCTAATGTTAGCTTTCAGAGCTAATGTTAGCTTTCAGAGCTAATGTTAGCTTTCAGAGCTAATGTTAGCTTTCAGAGGTAATGCTAGATAATGCTAATGCTAATACATGCAGCAGACAGTCTTCGTGGTCACAGTATGAAAGGAATGAGTGCTCTCCTGGAGCGAGGGTAGTCCTCAAACTTCTGCTGGTAGTCTCTGCAAGACACACAGGAAGGACAGACTGAAGCCATGGTAACCAATCAGACTGCAGAGGTACATGTGGTGGTAACTAGGGACACACCGATCTGATATTGGTATTGGTATCAGTTCTAGATCGGGTACCGTGACAATGGGCCGATGTGTTCAGTCTGATTCTAGCTGTGTGCTGTGAGTGACGTCATACTTGAGCAGCATGAAGTCCACACTGTGTTCAGAATGGTGGGAAAACTTCAAGTTATAACGAAGCGCTCTGCAGCTAACTGTGCAGGAGATGATAGTGTGCAGGCAAGCTAGTGAAGCTCCTGGTTTGTAAGGACGGTTGTACTGGAGCACAGTAAAGAAAAGTAATCAGTACTTTTATATAAAAAGAATGATCCCGGTCTCTTCCACACAGTGACACGTACCGTTTGTTACTAGCTCCAGGCTGTTTTTCTGCATCGGTATCAGCCGATACTAAAGATATCGGCATCTCTAGTGGTAACCAATCAGATTGTAGAGGTACCTGTGGTGGTGCCAGGCTCTGGGCCCGATGGAGCAGATGGTGAAGAAGGCGAAGGCGAAGGTGGGTAAAGACCAGGTAGCTACAGCGTAACCACACCACTCCACGATCTCCCCGAAGAAGTTCGCTCCAGAGACAAACTCAAACATTCCCCCTGAAAAACATCAATTATACATGTGGAGGTTCTGGTGTGGATCAGGTTCTGGTGTGGATCAGGTTCTGGTGTGGATCAGGATGTGGTGTGGATCAGGATGTGGTGTGGATCAGGTTCTGGTGTGGACCAGGTTCTGGTGTGGATCAGGATGTGGTGTGGATCAGGTTCTGGTGTGGATCAGGATGTGGTGTGGATCAGGTTCTGGTGTGGACCAGGTTCTGGTGTGGATCAGGATGTGGTGTGGATCAGAATGTGGTGTGGATCAGGTTCTGGTGTGGACCAGGTTCTGGTGTGGATCAGGTTCTGGTGTGGTACCGTGGGGAATCCTGTAGACGGTCTCTCCAGGTTTCCTCAGACTGCGCAGGATGTGGTCACTGTGGATGTTGATGCTCATCCCGACCAGAAACAGAATAAGACCTTCACAGACAGAGGTCAAAGATTGGAGGTCAGAGGTCAGGTCAGAGGTCAGGTCAGAGGTCAGGTCAGAGGTCAGGTCAGAGGTCAGGTCAGAGGTCAGAGGTCAGGTCAGAGGTCCAACTCTAAACTCTATTTTTAATCAATCAAATTTGGCTGGGTGATTAATGACACTTTCTTCTTTAGTCTGACAAACTCAGAACACACATTTATTTATTTATTTATTTATTTATTTATTTATTCAGAGAGTCTTGTGATGATGTCATTGGACACTTAATGATGACATCACAATGTCTTGTGCAAACGAGATATTTCCCAGAAGTCTTCGTGAAGGAGGTCGACCTGCGATACTTTGGCACAGATAGTGGCTCAGCAGGTTCTGGCTGTGTTCTGTTCTCCCACAATGCAATGCAAACAAAACATAGTCTCTAAAATCGCTGCCAGCCGGCGTGTCAGGGTCAGGTGTGACACGTACACGAGGCCGGCGGCGCCACGGCGGCTGTGATCAGAGATCAGAGAACCTGCTCGACGGCTGCTGAGGTATTTTAGTAAACAGTTCCGATGTGTTTCCTGTCACGACTCACCTGCAGCCGTGCGAGCGTCCGTCAGCCGCGTGTCCTGGAAGCGGGCGCAGTGCAGCAGGTGGTGGCCCTGCAGGAAGCCGTTGAGCGAGCAGAAGATGGTGGCGTAGAAGACGATGGGCAGCGGGATGGGTCGTCCTCGGGTCAGGAAGGCGTAGATGACACTCCTGAAGAACAGACATGGTTAGCTAGTTAACTAATAAAGTTTTCTTTATTTAGACTCACATCATCACTACAGTTGTACAGTGATCTCACTTTACAGTTAGTATGAAACATACAAACAGAACCCGACATGTTCAGTGTTCCCACAAGGAGAAAATATCAAGAAAAAAGAAAATGACCAAGAATTGAACAAAATAAAGCTGCAGCGCACTGACTGACCAAGAGGTTGAGCTTGATATCTTCCACACACAGCTGTTAGTGTTTTGTTCGTCTTAATTCCTTGAAGTTCCTTGTAAAGTCTCCAGATTATGCAAACAGTTCATTCTCAAACACCTGATCACCTGACTGAAGAATGCCTCGTTTAGGTCTCTTAGCTGATTTACTTGGAATAAAGTCGAGGTCATACGAACATCTCAGGATCTTCCTCTCTTCAAGTTGGCCACTTTTACCAGCAAGTGTTCAGACTTCAGTTGATCCATTTGTTCAGTTTCTAATCACTCTTTTTTTTTTTTAACTTTGTTTTTATTAAAGAGAATACAAAGAGAATACAAACATTCCTTGACAACATCACAGATCATGCATAGTATGACAGTGCTAAAGACATGAACACGAAAGGCTGTGGGCCCGGAAAACTGAATATTACAGATGAGTGAAAAATAATAAATAAATAAGTGGACATTTAAGACATTCCAGGATATTGTGGGTTTCCCTTCAGTTAGAGAGGTATCTGGCTATAGGTAGCCATCTCCTCTCAAAAACATCAGATCTCAGTTGTAATTGAGCAGTTAAAGCCTCCATTCCATACACCTCCCTCAACTTCTGTTTCCATTGTGCCACTGTGGGTGGCTGTGGGTTCATCCATTTTATTGTCACCATTTTCCTAGCAGTCATCAAGAGTGTATGTAACAAATGCTTTTGGTCTCTAGTGTACCTAATTACTCTTTTGTCTCCTAACTTTGCCTCAAAAGGAATTTCCCCTGACTGGCTGAAATATGATCATCTTTTAAACATGGAAGTGTTAGCCGCCTGCTATCTTTCGCTAATTTCTCCATAGTAATTTGTCCCATTGAACTGTTTATCACTTATTTCACCTGAGTCTGAAACAGTTCATTTAACTGATTCAGGGCCTGACTCTGCTGGCCGTGGTCAGACTTCCTGTTATCTGTGATGATTCACTGTCCGGGTCACAGTCAGACTAAGTCAGCAGATTGAAGACAAACAAGGCACTCGTTCATGAGCTTCACATTCCTTCAATTAGCTATCGGGAAGGACGCAACATCATGAGACAGAGCTGTAGAGGGACGCCATGAGAGCGCCATGACTGGATCCAAAGATCACTGTTGGAGATGGAGATTGTTTTTAAGTGTCTCTGTCTGCTTTCTGGAGCCATCTAACGGCTAAAAGGAGTCAACCTTTCTGCTCATCATGTGTGTATTGGACTGTGGACGTGACCTCTGACCTGTGGAAGTAGTGCAGCATGAAGGTGCAGAGTAGCAGCGTCCTCCTGGTCCGCTGTCCGCTCGACGCCTCGGTGAACAGCAGCAGCAGCAGCGGCAGCAGGAAGGCCGGTAGCTCCTGCAGGAACCAGCCCAGTCTGGCCGAACAGCAGCAACAATCCACCGGCACGTAGCGACCATAACGCGCATGGTTCCGCTTCTGGTGCAGCAGGTAGGCCACGCCCCCACCAATCAGAATCCAGCTCAGGTAAGAAACAGCTGTGGTCCGGCACTCCATCAGTCCAATTCACCCTGTACGACAAATAACAAGACTCGTATGTCACAGGTGCAGCCGCTACCGGAGACAGTCTGCGGGTGTTTGCTGATTCTTTAACATGCTGTAATAACAAAATGTTTGCTGAGATCGAAAATCAGGATTTTATTAAAGTTTTTATAAAGTCTGGAAGAATCAATCAGCGATCAAAAAACAGCAGTCAACCAAACCTCCGGCGTCACGGTGACTCACCTCTGTTAGTCCAACCAAAACAAAATCTAACCAAAATAACTCAAATATAAAGTACAGAACTATCCATGTACACGTCATACATGCCTCCATGGCTCCTACAGACAGTCTGTGCTGTTTTCAGTCTTGGTGACTAGTCTGATAACAGTCTTCAGTCTGGTCGTCAATCAGACATGAACTGACCTGCAGCAGTGGTGTAGAGTGTGTGAAGCAGCAGAGCGACTGAAGGGGGAAGAGGAAGTAACTTCATCATGTTGAGCTGCAGCGAGTCATCACAGAAACGGGTTCAGCAGGTTCCTTTAAATCAACATCCAGTAACTTTAATGTCTGATCTGACCCGTGAGAAGAAGACGGATCTGTCCTCATCTTACCTGTTACCGTCAGAAAACAGACCTGACTCGTCCTGACAGTCTCACCTGTGTCAGCCATCATGTAACTGTGTCTGAACAGGAAGTGAGCAGGATAGCTCTTCCTGCTGAAGTCTGTCATGAATCTTAAGTACGTTTTAATGCGTCAGCCTGCTTCAGTAAACCTGCCACAAACACATTCAGCCTTTTTTAAAACATTTTTTTAAAATACTTTGATGTTTTATTAAAAACATCTTTTTCTTAATATTAATATATTTCTTCAAAATATGCTGACAAATTGAATATGAAGCGGCCAGCGTATCAGTTTAAATAAATAATCCTATAACCTCTCATCAGAAGTCAGTTTCCCTTTATAGTGAACGGAGAACCCTTCTGGTGCCCAGTGGGTGTTCTGAACAAGTGGAATGGATTCATAACAGCGTCAGCCCAAGACTCCTTAAGGACTGCGCTGACCAGCTCTGTGGTGTGGTCGGCACTTGTTCAACCTGAGCCTGAGCCTGGAGAAAGTCCGGCCCTGTGGAAGACCTCCTGTGTGGTCCCGGTCCTGAAGACGCCACGCCCCAAGGTGCCAAACCACTTCAGGTCCACTGCCTTGACTTCTCACCTGATGTAGACCATGGAGCGATCAGAGTAACAGAGCCAGGAGCGATCGCAGAGTAACAGAGCCAGGAGCGATCGCAGAGTAACAGAGCCAGGAGCGATCGCAGAGTAACAGAGCCAGGTGCGATCACAGAGTAACAGGTGCGATCGCAGACTAACAGGTGCGATCGCAGAGTAACAGGTGCGATCGCAGAGTAACAGAGCCAGGTGCGATCGCAGAGTAACAGGTGCGATCACAGAGTAACAGAGCCAGGTGCGATCACAGAGTAACAGAGCCAGGAGCGATCGCAGAGTAACAGAGCCAGGAGCGATCGCAGAGTAACAGAGCCAGGTGCGATCACAGAGTAACAGGTGCGATCGCAGAGTAACAGGTGCGATCGCAGAGTAACAGGTGCGATCGCAGAGTAACAGAGCCAGGTGCGATCGCAGAGTAACAGGTGCGATCGCAGAGTAACAGGTGCGATCGCAGAGTAACAGGTGCGATCACAGAGTAACAGAGCCAGGAGCGATCGCAGAGTAACAGAGCCAGGTGCGATCGCAGAGTAACAGGTGCGATCGCAGAGTAACAGGTGCGATCGCAGAGTAACAGAGCCAGGTGCGATCGCAGAGTAACAGAGCCAGGTGCGATCGCAGAGTAACAGGTGCGATCGCAGAGTAACAGGTGCGATCGCAGAGTAACAGGTGCGATCGCAGAGTAACAGAGCCAGGTGCGATCACAGAGTAACAGGTGCGATCGCAGAGTAAGCAGGTGCGATCGCAGAGTAACAGAGCAGGGCGATCGCAGAGTAACAGGTGCGATCGCAGAGTAACAGAGCCAGGAGCGATCGCAGAGTAAGGCGACCAGAGTACAGACAGGAGCGATCGCAGAGTAACAGGTGCGATCGCAGAGTACATTGCGATCGCAGAGTAACAGAGCCAGGAGCGATCGCAGAGTAACAGGTGCGATCGCAGAGTAACAGAGCCAGGTGCGATCACAGAGTAACAGGTGCGATCACAGGTTATCACAAAGGTCTGAATATTTTCATACAGGCACGTCTGGCTGACAGTCAACAGCTAACACGGTCACAAGCTAACACGCTGACAGTAGCATTAGCTAACAGCAGCTAATGAACTAGCTAATGTAACAGGTGTGATCGCAGAGTAACAGGTGCGATCGCAGAGTAACAGGTGCGATCGCAGAGTAACAGGTGCGATCGCAGAGTAACAGGTGCGATCACAGAGTAACAGGTGCGATCACAGAGTAACAGGTGCGATCGCAGAGTAACAGAGCCAGGAGCGATCGCAGAGTAACAGGTGCGATCGCAGAGTAACAGGTGCGATCGCAGAGTAACAGGTGCGATCACAGAGTAACAGGTGCGATCGCAGAGTAACAGGTGTGTGGTCGGTGACTCAGTGAACTGCTGACATTATTACATAAACACATTATTCAGCTTCTGTGTCGTGCTCACGCTAATTATTTGAACATTCCTGTGTTATTTCCGTGTGACTGGACGAGACAGTCGTTTCTTAAAACATTTTCTTTATTCAAGTTCAGAACAGCTCAAGCACTCGCACGCCGAGCACCAGTTCAGTCTCGGCTATGAGGTTTACCTGGGCAGCACTGTCCACTTTGAATGTGATGTCTGCGCCATTCGCATTGTAGGTTTCAGTCCTCCATCCGATTCTGTCAGTTGATCCCATGAAGAAGTCCTCTGTGTCCTCGTCGTCCAAATCCAAACCTCGGACCAGGTTCACCTTCTTCTCTCTTTCTCTCTCTGCCTCCGTTTCCTGCATACACGGGCAAAGTGGTTCCTCATCCCGCAGAGCTGACATTCCTTTCCCAACTGCCGGCCATTGTCGAGGCCGGTGTTCTCCTCCACAGTTGCCAGCTTCACTCGTTCGCCCATGCGACGTTGTTGTGTGACTTCTCTGGCCTGGCATATCTGTATGGCCCAGCGACTAATCGGCTTCTCCCAGTAGTTTCTCTCTGAGTCTGCCAGATCTCCAAGTTGCATGACTGGCACTTCAGTTTCAAGTTAGGTAATAAATTCTTCCACTGGCTCAGATTCTGTTTCTGCAGCACATACCTGAGTACTGTGTTATAATCCTTTCATTCATCCGCCCTTAGCTGGAAGCTGTTGAAGACGTTTGTGGCTTCGGATCCCGCGTCCGTCAGGAGCGCAATTTATTGCGTGTCGTCCTTCTCCGTCGCCCCTATTGCAGTTAGGCAGAGCGTGAAGCGCTGTTTAAAACAGTTATTCAATGTTTCATGCACATGAACATGCACAGTGTTTACAGCAGAGTGAAACTAAAACAGCTTGGTGACATAATATGAACAATATGCAGAAGACTTCAACATAGATGGCTCAATAATACAATATTCACAAAATAACAGCAACTTACCTCTGCAGAGCAAAGCAGCACTGTGAGGGCAGAGAGGCTACGGAAGCCCAGGAGGTACGCAAAGGCAGAGTGCAGGAAGGTCATTTAAACATTAATGAAATAATGTAAATGAAAATAACTCACTGAGATGAAATTCATAAATACTCAAAAAATCAGGAAATGATAAATAAAACAAACAATAATAATATAAGAGCATTTTAACTCCATTACTCAAACATGAGCTAACAGCAGCTAACATGAGCTAACAGCAGCTAACATGAGCTAACAGCAGCTAACAGACTGAGCTAACAGACTGAGCTAACAGCAGCTAACAGACTGAGCTAACAGACTGAGCTAACAGACTGAGCTAACAGACTGAGCTAACAGCAGCTAACAGACTGAGCTAACAGCAGCTAACAGACTGAGCTAACAGACTGAGCTAACAGCAGCTAACAGACTGAGCTAACAGCAGCTAACAGACTGAGCTAACAGCAGCTAACATGAGCTAACAGCAGCTAACAGACTGAGCTAACAGACTGAGCTAACAGCAGCTAACAGACTGAGCTAACAGCAGCTAACAAACTGAGCTAACAGACTGAGCTAACAGCAGCTAACAGACTGAGCTAACAGCAGCTAACAGACTGAGCTAACAGACTGAGCTAACAGCAGCTAACAGACTGAGCTAACAGCAGCTAACAGACTGAGCTAACAGCAGCTAACAGACTGAGCTAAGTTATTTTAATGCTGATTGTTATATTTTTTTCCCAGCATCTGTTTTTACAGTAACAAATGGTTTGGCGCCCTCTGTCGGAGTCCTCTCCCCTCCTCACCCCCCCTCTCCTCCCCCTCCTCGTCTCCCCCTCCTCCTCTCCCCCCCTCCTCTCCCCTCCTCCTCCCCCCTCCCCCCCCTCCTCCTCTCCCCCCCCTCCTCTCCTCCTCCTCCCCCCCCCCCCCCCCCCCTCCTCCTCCCCTCCTCGTCTCCCCCTCCTCCTCTCCCCCCCCTCCTCTCCTCCTCCCCCCTCCTCCTCCTCCTCCTCCTCTCCCACTCCTCCCCCTCCTCCCCCCCTCCCCCTCCTCCTCCTCTCCCCTCCTCCCCTCCCCCTCCCTCCTCTCAGCAGCGGCTCCTCTCTGTTTCTATTCACAGACTCGCCGCCTCCATTTAGCACCGACAGCCGGCGGAAGCAGCAGCGGCACGCAGCAGACTCAGTGGCCGGCGGAGGGACACGCTCCTGCGGCCGCGGGTGTGGTTTACAGAGCTCGGCCGTGAATCAGCCTTTTTTCTGGGATGGCGGCCGCTGCGGCAGGACGCCAGCCGGGGCGGCGGTGGAACTGTGAGGATTTAACGGCTCGTGTTCTGCGGTCTGTCGATTTAACGGAGCAGAGGAGGAGGATCGGCTTCGGATGGGCAGGTACCGGATTTATTCTAATTGGGTTTATTTATTACGAGCTTTGTTCTGCGGGTTATCATAAGACGGCTTTGTCTGATCTCCTCAGCGGGGCGATCAGCCGCTGACAGGCCGCTGCTGCAGAGCCTCACCGGCGGCCTGTCAGCGGCTCCTGCGCGCAGCTTCCAGCCGGACAGCATCCATCCAGCCTCCGCGCGGCTCCGCGGATTTGTCGGGCGGTGCTGGCTTTATGTAACGTTGCGCAGAGGACACGCCGAGCTGTTCCGTCCGTCTGTCCGCACCTGTAATGTGATTTCACCTCTGACGACAGACGCAGGCCGTTTAACGCCTCCACGAACGGCCCGTATCACGTTTAAAGCGGGTTTTGGATCGGTTCTGAACGTCCGGTATCGTCGCTCTGTGTTTGACATTGGGTCGGCGGACGGGCAGCGGATGCTCGCCGAGCAGGTGAGGCCGGACTGCAGGTGCAGCAGGCCCGCTGCCTGATCCACACACTAACGTGACCTCAGCACAGGAAGATCAATAATGAACACACACATCCTGTCTGATAGATGATAAACACACACACAGGCCTGAAACATACACACATATGTACACACACACACACACACAGGCCTGAAACATACACACATATGTACACACACACACACACACAGGCCTGAAACATACACACATATGTACACACACACACACACACACACAGGCCTGAAACATACACACATATGTACACACACACACACACACACACAGGCCTGAAACATACACACATATGTACACACACACACACACACACACAGGCCTGAAACATACACACATATGTACACACACACACACACACACACACACACACACACCTTCACCAATGACTGATTGTTGTCAGTGAACCTTCCTGATGACTTCAATGTATTCAACATAACACCACCATAATGACGGGTTTGAAACATCGTCTATGAACGCACAAATACACACAGATATACACACAGATATACACACAGATATACACACAGATATACAGATATATGTACACACAGATATACACACAGATATATGTACACACAGATATACACACAGATATACAGATATATGTACACACAGATATACACACAGATATACACACAGATATACAGATATATGTACACACAGATATACACACAGATATACAGATATATGTACACACAGGCCTGAAATATATAAAGTGTGTGTGTGTACATGGTGTTTGTAGTGTATGAGGGTATATTAGTGTGTATATAAATTGTCTCTGTTGTTGTTTGCAGTGAGTCTTATATTTCTGTTCAGATGAGACGACATGTTTCATAATCAGACATTGTGTTGACGTATGGATCGATCTGATGAATAATACTAGTCCTGTTTATATGTCCTCCCTGCTTGCTTCATCGTTTGATGAATTGTCTTTTATCTGTTTACCGCAGTGAATTAATCGATTGTACCAATAACTGAAGTGTTGGTGAGTTTCCGCCTCATGCAGACGTGAGCTGAGTGTTCACATGTGTTGAAAGTTGTGCTGCCTTCACTGACTTCTGGAAGTTATTAATGCAGATTGTCCGTCTGTCAGCAGGAAGAACTTTTTTCATATTCATATATATTTCTTATTTCATCTTTATTTTGTTATTGAACAGCCCTACTTTAAAAACGGTGGTCACAATCCAATGAGGAGCCACGTGAAGTCAGTGGTCCAATCAGCACAACCGCCTCGTTAGGGAACTCTCTGAACTGGCCCTTTAAATTAAAGCATGATGACATCACACAAAACTGTCCAATCGGTGACTTCATGTGTGCGTTAGGTTAAGAGGCGTGCAGGTGGCTGATAAGAAGTCAGTTACATCGTGTTCAGAGAACAAGACACACACACACACACACACACACACACATCATTCAGTCATTAATTGATCTCAGCTCACATTTATCCAACTTTCAAACAAACACGTTGCATGATGGGAGGACTGGACAGATCCATGCACGTCAGACGAATTTTACTACTTTGATTTCGAACTTGTCCCAACAAATGCGAGGTGCAACAGGAAGTTCATTCATGTTGTCTAGCTGCTGATTGGCTGATTGGATGTCTAACATCAGGGCCGTGCAGACACCTTTGAGGGGCAGGTGCTCAAAGCAGAGACAAATACTGCTGTAATGTGCTTACAAAGGAAGTATGAGTGAACACTCTACAATACACTGAAGAATTTAAAAAACAAAAGTAGATTTCTGTCATATTTTACACCTCAAACAGTGAAAATATTATTTATTAGTCCCTTTGCCTGACTTACGTGCAGTTTTTCAACCAAATATGTGAAAGAACAATAAATGATGCCCTTTCAATACAAAAGGTCCCATGTGTTTTTGCCTCATTTTCCTCAGACATGCCACTTAGCAACGCAAAGACCCTCCAGAAAGTTGAGGGGAACCTGTCATCAATAGAAATAGTATTTATGAAGTTATTCTGTCACTCTGTGTGCTCCCTGCACTCTGTTCTACAGCTCTCTATGTTGTCCCTCCCCCACAAGACCCCAGAGTTCTTTGATTGGCTAGAACACGTCATAGATACCGTCCACTGATTGGTTAAAAAAAGAAACTAGTCTGCCTAGTAACGTTTGTCCATTCATGGTTGCGCTTTCAGTCTGTCAAATATCTATTTTTCTATTGGTCTATTACGCGGCGGCGTAGAACAACAAGGAAGTGTCAGACAGTCAAACTATAGATTTCTGTCTTCAGCTGAATCTCAGAAAACCGTGCAACAAACCACATCTCTCTGTCATAAACCGTTTCAGAGATATTCACAGATATGTAAAACTTTAGATGTACAACAGATCCGTCCTCAGATGGTGAGGACACGTCAGGACACGTCAGGACAGCGAGGGCTCGTCAGGGTTCGTCAGGGTACGTCAGGGCACGTCAGGGCACGTCAGGGCTCGTCAGGGCACGTCAGGGCTCGTCAGGGCTCCTCAGGGCACCTCAGGGCTCGTCAGGGCTCGTCAGGGCTCGTCAGGGCACCTCAGGGCTCGTCAGGGCTCGTCAGGGCTCGTCAGGGTACGTCAGGGCTCGTCAGGCGGGGCTCGTCAGGGCACCTCAGGGCTCGTCAGGGCTCGTCAGGGCTCGTCAGGGTTCGTCAGGGCACCTCAGGGCTCGTCAGGGCACGTCAGGGCTCGTCAGGGCTCGTCAGGGCACCTCAGGGCTCGTCAGGGCTCGTCAGGGCACCTCAGGGCTCCTCAGGGCTCGTCAGGGCTCGTCAGGGCAATGAGGGTTGATCTAAATTATTATTATTTTGGGTCACACAGACACACTTTCACATACACACATACAAAACAAAGCAAAAAACACGTGGGCATCAAGGGGCAAAGGGGCAGGTCCTCCAGCACTTCACCTGCTGATCATGTCTCCCTCAGGTACTCTGCCAGGATGCTGCAGTGAGCATGCTCAAAGTGCTGATCGTTACCATGGTGATATATGGCGGCAGCGGCCAGGCGTGCAGCGGGCAGGACAACTGCTCCGCCCACAGCGAGTCCAAAGCGTACTGCTACTCGGCTCGCATCCGCAGCACGGTGCTGCAGGGGCTGCCGTTCGGAGGCGTGCCCACTGTGCTCGCCCTTGACTTCATGTGCTTCCTGGTGAGTCGCCACTGCACGCGCTCAGTACAGCTCAGCTGACACACACACACACAAATGTGCTGTACCCCAGAGGCCGGCTGAAGGGAACGCATTGCATTGTGGGAGCTGCTACCTGTGACATCACCTGACAGGAAGTTCTCCTGTCTTCTTCTTCAGGTGCTGCTCTTCGTCTTCTCCATCCTGCGGAAGGTGGCATGGGACTACGGTCGCCTGGCGCTGGTCACTGACGCCGACAGGTAAACACACCTTTAACTTGTGCTCATGTCATCATCACTGTGATGTCATCAGGTGTAGCCAACATGGGCGTCGGCCTGTGTGAGGTGAGGAGAGAAGTTTGTCAGGTGGAGCTGTCCGGACAGGATGCAACAAGAACGCCCACTTCCTGTCTGATCTGACCTCATTATAGTTTCTGAGATCAGAGCTGGAGCTTCATAGGGGCTGATATGGGGCAGATATTGGGCTGATATTGGGCTGATATGGGGCTGATATGGGGCAGATATTGGGCAGATATTGGGCTGATATGGGGCAGATATTGGAGAGATATTGGAGAGATATTGGGCTGATATTGGGCAGATATTGGGCTGATATGGGGCTGATATTGGGCAAATATTGGGCAAATATGGGGCAGATATTGGGCTGATATTGGGCTGATATTGGGCAAATATGGGGCTGATATTGGGCTGATATGGGGCTGATATTGGGCAAATATTGGGCAAATATGGGGCTGATATTGGGCTGATATGGGGCTGATATTGGGCAAATATGGGGCTGATATTGGGCTGATATGGGGCTGATATTGGGCAAATATGGGGCTGATATTGGGCTGATATGGGGCTGATATGGGGCTGATATGGGGCTGAAATTGGGCTGATATCAGATGTGTTGCCCCCTGGTGTCCGTTGGGGTGAAGGTTCCTCCCCCGCTGTGGCCTCTGGGGGCAGTAATGAGGTGGTTGCAGCCACTGCTGGAGGTGCTGTTTGATTGGCTGGGAGGACAGCGGCCTGCCGTGGCGTGGGCTTGTTCTCGTGCTCCCTTTCAGCAGCTCTGTTTTTTTCTGTTTCCATCCTGAAGACTGAAGAAACGTTTCAGCGACGCAGAGGAGCGCGAATAGTATGTGGCTGTTTCCTCCATGTTTGTTTTGTGAGCTAACATCTTCCTCCTGCTCCTCCTCCTCCTCCTCTGGTTTCATTAACAGGATTCTGCTCGCTGATTGGTGCACTAACACTCCTCTTCTTCATTTCAGTCTGTATTTCTGTATGGGCTGTTATTAGTGTCACACATTAGCTAGTATAACATCAACATTGTCGAGTCCGTCCTGTGACCCTGGTCCTGTAGGGGGGCCACGAGTCAAAATCTAGTTTTAAAACTTAATCCACCCTTCATAAGCCCCGCCCCTTTTGATGTGTGCTCCAGTCACAGTCGAGCAAACCTCGGTCACCTTCCTCCTTACCTGTACTTAGATATGCTACGTGTTAGCTACATGTTAGCTGTAGCATGGAGAGATAAGGGGCGGGGCTTATGAAGGATGGATATCTTTGCTTATGTTTGTTGGTCAGGTGTTTTTATCTTTAATCAAATTGTTTCGTTTGTCAGTTTAAATATTCACATATTACTCAAGTGATCAATAAATTATCAGAATGATTCCTGTCAACCAACTAATTCATTAATTAATGAATCATTTCAATCATTTTCAGCAGTTCACAGGGCCGCACTGCTGTTTAACTGTGACAGGTGGCACCAATCACCCCCCATACACCATGATTACTGGTGTGTGTGTGTGTGTGTGTGTGTGTGTGTGTGTGTGTGCAGTGTTTGAAGGGTGTCTTTGGAACACTCTATGTACTAACAGCTGTGATGCTAACAGCTGTGATGCTAACACACTTGTTTCCATTCTTAACATTGATTTAGCCGGAGACGTGACAGAGATAACTATGAGCCGGTCAAAAGGTAACAGGTGTGGCTGTGTGTATCTCAGTGTGTCGGAAACCCTGTGACGTGCTAGCTAGCTCGTTAGCTAACTCCACAACACGCCGTCAGCTAGCACGCTCACTGGAGGTGGAGCCTCTGTCCTGTTTGTGGAGGTCTTCAGTCCATCACTGTAGAAACTGTTTCTGAAAGAGGGAGGATGTTAGTCATGATGTTCTACTTCCTGTTAGCGCCCCCCGTGTTTAGCCCTGTGCTAAGTGTCCCGTTGTCAAAAGAACCCTCAGCAGCTATATGCTAACAGCTAATAGTCAGCTAATCCTTCCTGTGTGTCTCCACAGCGTTGCCTCGGCGATGCACTCTGAGACGCCAGATCGATACGAACGTCTCACCTCCGTTTCCAGCTCCGTCGACTTTGACCAGAGAGACAACGTGAGGACACCTTCGTCATCATCATCATCATCATCATCATCATTGTGTGTGTGTGTGTAACAGTGTGTAACAGTGTGTAATGTCTGTGTTTCAGGGCTTCTGCTCGTGGCTGACGGCCATCTTCAGAATTAAGTGAGTATCTGCTCACCGTCCTCGGACCGTCTGGTTCTGGTTCAAAGTGGTCGTGGTCTGGTCTCAGTGTTTGCTCCAATTAGAACTGCTCCTCTTCCTCCTGCAGGGATGAAGAAATCAGGGAGAAGTGTGGCGAGGATGCTGTTCACTATCTGTCCTTCCAGCGTCACATCATTGGCCTTCTGGTCGTGGTCGGCGTCCTCTCTGTCGGCATCGTCCTGCCCGTCAACTTCTCCGGAGACCTGCTGGGTGAGAACTCCCCCACAAACCTACTTCAAAGAAAGTGACCCACTACCAGATTAACTGGACCGTGGTCTCTGGACTCCAGGGTCCGGTCTCTGGACTCTGTCTCACAGTTTTGTGTGTCTGGTTGATTTTAGTCAGAATTATCAGTATAGATGCTTTCCTGAACCAAGGAGCGCCTGGACCTCCTTCTAAAGAAGGTAACCAGAACCAGTAGGAGTTCTGTAGGACTGTGGATGTGTAGATCTGTGACAGCTGATCGGTGTATAGGGATCAATACATTTTATTTGATAAATTATATTTTGTAGGTCTGTAGGTCAACAGTAGGTTGACTGTAGGCAGGCCGTCTGCAGGTTGTCTGCAGGCCGTCTGCAGGTCGACTGCAGGTCGTCTGCAGGTCGTCTGCAGGTCATCTGCAGGTCGACTGCAGGCCGTCTGCAGGTCGTCTGCAGGTCGTCTGCAGGTCGTCTGCAGGCCGTCTGCAGGCCGACTGCAGGCCGTCTGCAGGTCGACTGCAGGTCGTATGCAGGTCGACTGCAGGTCGTCTGCAGGCCGTCTGCAGGTCGACTGCAGGTCGTATGCAGGTCGACTGCAGGTCGTCTGCAGGTCGTCTGCAGGCCGTCTGCAGGTCGACTGCAGGTCGTATGCAGGTCGACTGCAGGTCGTCTGCAGGTCGTCTGCAGGCCGTCTGCAGGTCGACTGCAGGTCGTATGCAGGTCGACTGCAGGTCGCCTGCAGGTGTTTCCTGGTGCTAACCTCCTCTGCTCGTGTTTTTTCCAGAAAACAACGCTTACAGCTTCGGACGCACCACGATAGCCAATCTGAAGTCTGGGTGAGTCCATCATCACATCTCTGTAAATCTCTGCCTGTAGTTAGCCTAGCTTAGCACAAAGACTGGAAGGGGGAAAGTGTTTGGAGCATGGTGGGTGTGGTGAGTGTAAACGTGGCGCTGTCTTCTTTGTTTCCAGGACGAACCTGCTGTGGCTGCACACTTCGTTTGCTTTCATGTATCTCCTCCTGACCGTCTACAGCATGAGGAGACACACATCCAAGATGCACTACAAGGAGGACGATCTGGTAAACATGACGTCTGTGACATCAGCTTTCACCTGAATGACGCTCGATGTAGTAACAGTATTTTGGCCTCTCTGAGGCTTCATAGGTTTCTGCTGACCTGCTGTGTTCATCTGAACAGATGATCACAAAATGTGTTATGTCGGAGGTGTCGTGTAGCTCAGTTGGTAGAGCTGCCCCCCCGTGTATAAAGGCTCAGTCCTCGCTGCAGCAGCCCAGAGTTTGAATCCGACCTGTGGCTCTTTCCCTTCTCTCTCTCCTCATGCCTGTCACTCTTCAGTTGTCTCTTATGTCGTCTAATCCCTCTTCTCTGTCTTGCAGGTGAAGCGCACTTTATTCATTAACGGCATCTCGAAATACGCAGAGGAGTCTCAGATCAAACAGCACTTTGAGTAAGCCCACATCTTCTTCTGTCTAGAAACTTTATTAACATGACGCTGATTTAAACCTACAACCTCATGTTCAGAGTAATCTGATTACATTGTGTCTTCTCTTTGAGTTTTATTTCATTGGACGAGCCTTTGAACTGCATGTATCACTCCACTTTACAGCTGTAACAACACTAACGTTACATTAACGTTACATTAACGTTACATTAACGTTACATTAACCTATTACGTTCCCCATTGGTGGAACGTCCTACCAGATCAGGGCCGTCCCTCTCTACCTTCACAGAGCTCCTGAAGACCTGCAGACTGTTCCCTTCTCTGCAAGTCGCTTTGGATAACAGTGTCTGCTAAATGAACGTTACATACAGCTGATCAGCCACCGTCAGTAATCAATACACAACATTATTCAAACCAATAACTAACGCTCAGACAACCTGACACCTCAACAAGTCATTACGTGTAATAAAGGACGTCACATGACCACAGACTGACTGTCCAGCATCAGTATGATCCACAAAGATAAACGCGCAGTGACTGCAGACGATATTCAGAATAACTGAACCAGCTCAGGCTGACACTTCTCCTGTGAGCTGAGGTCGACCTGAGTTTCCTGTCTGAACGTTTTCATTGTTCTTCAGGCAGGCGTACGAGAACTGCACAGTGCTCGAGGCTCGGATCTGCTACAACGTGGCCAAACTGATGGCTCTGAACGCTGAGAGGTGAGAAATGGTCGGGGTCCAGGTGCATGCTGGGATACACCTGCTGTTGGAAACATTCCAGAGAAACACTTAGACTGTGAATCACAGTGTGTGTTTGTGTGTTATGGAAGTTTCTTTCTTGAGGTTACACGTCCTCGCCAGTCGTAGCTGTTTGTCTCAACACTCTGGTGACCAGAATAATATATACACACTGTATAATGGATGATATATATTATATACTGTAACAGTAACATTCCCATCATCTTGTATTTATTTATCAGTAATGGACATCTGTCTCTGATCCTTGTTGATCACACTTTCTTCCCTCCTGGTCTGGTGCCACTGATCAGCAGTTTCTGCAACATTGTGTGTTTCAGGAAGAAGACCGAGCGCAGTAAGAAGTTCTTCACGGATCTGATGGCGAAGGAACACGTTCCCACCATGATCAACCCGAAACCTTGCGGACACCTCTGCTGCTGCGCCATCACCGGCTGTGAGGAGGTACCGCTAATGCTAACTGCTAACCGGTCTGTTTCATGTAGGGCCTGTTCACACCTGGGGTTACCATGGCGACACGATCACAGGAGGACATCAGAGGTCACTGCCTGCTCTTTATGCAAATAAACACGGTTGGAGTTTGTAGTTTTTCACCAGCAGCTGAACTCAGTGTTTGAAGAGGGAGTGTGCTGTTGTCTGGTCTGGTTACAGGTCAGCTGAATTTAGAGTCCAATCACAGAGGACACAGGTTAACACCAGGTGTGAACGGTTTTAACTCTAAGGTATAATACATTAGCAAGTTAGCGTGTTAGCAGTGATCTAGCAGCCTCCATTTGTCGAGCAGGAGGAGGCAGTCAGCTACTACACCAAGAGGGAGGCCAAGCTGAAGGAGGAGTACAGGAAGGAGAAGGAGAAGGTCCACACCAAACCGCTGGGCATGGCCTTCGTCACCTTCCAGAATGAGGCCATGACTGCCATGTGAGTCATCGCCTGACCCCGCCCCCTTGTGTCTGGCCCCGCCCATCACCTGACCCCTCCCACCAATGCAAACACACATTTGATGTTATTTTGCACTGTTCTCCACCTGCTGTCTGACTCCGCCCCCTCTGTTTGCAGCATTTTAAAGGACTTTAACGCCTGTCAGGTTCAGGGTTGTCGGTGCCATCAGGAGCCGCAAACCTCTCAGTTCAGCGAAGTTCTTCACGTTCACAACTGGAGTGTTTCGTATGCACCTGACCCGCAGAATGTCCGCTGGTACGTCTGCAGGCTCCACCCACATAAATCCCAAACAAATGCACCCCGTCACCTTCAGCTGATGGCTCTTGGTTTCTTCCTGCAGGGAACACCTGTCGCTGGGCGGGATCTCCTGGTGGATCCGCTGCTTCATCATCAACTGCATCCTCTTCATCCTGCTCTTCTTCCTCACCACGCCCGCTATCATCATCTCCACCATGGACAAGTTCAACGTCACCAAGCCTGTCGAGTATCTCAACGTAAGAAATCATGAGAACCCTTTACTGAAAGATCTGTGCAGTGATCTGGGTCTGACTCTGTTTGTTGGTTCTTTTGGACAGAATCCCATCGTCACACAGTTCTTCCCGACTCTGCTGCTCTGGGCTTTCTCCGCTCTGCTGCCCACCATCGTCTACTACTCTGCCTTCTTCGAGGCACACTGGACCAGGTACCACTACCTCCTCGTCAGCACTTGTGGTCCAAGTAAAGTCTCAAGTCATTAAAGACACAGAAACAAGTCCAAGTCTGCCGAGACAAGGTCAGGTCTCAGATACCGAGTTTGGTTTGCCCGTTCTGGGCTCCCGTAGAAACATGGCAGTTCAACATGGCCGGCTCGTCGCTGAAACCGACAGGACCGGTCCGACTTCAGCGTCTAAAAGTCATGTGACGGTCGATGTTGACTGGACGGTGTGTTTCTGTGTGTCTGCAGGTCTGGAGAAAACCGGACCACGATGCATAAATGTTACACCTTCCTGATCTTCATGGTTCTGCTGCTGCCATCTCTCGGACTCAGCAGGTAATAAAACCTCAAACCGGTCCTCGAGTGACCCGCTGACCTCTGTGCCCCCCTGAAAGCCTGTCTGTCTGTTTTGCAGCCTGGATGTCTTCTTCCGCTGGCTCTTTGATAAGAAGTTTCTGGCTGATGCCAAAGTCAGGTTTGAGTAAGTACATTTATAACTTGCTTTTCACATTAAAATAATACAGACAGCCGGACTTCCATCAGTGATGTGCTCTTATTTTGAAAGAGCTGGTCATGAGTATTGATGAAGTTTGATCAGTGAGCCGTTTCTCTAACCACGTTTCTGCGTCCACTTCAGGTGCGTCTTCCTGCCGGATAACGGAGCGTTCTTTGTCAACTACGTCATCGCCTCCGCATTCATCGGGAACGCCATGGACCTGCTGAGGATCCCCGGTCTGCTCATGTACATGATCCGACTCTGCCTGGCTCGCTCTGCCGCCGACCGCCGCAACGTCAAGAGGGTGAGGACGGACTCTGACCGAGAGGACGGACTCTGACTGAGAGGACGGACTCTGACTGAGGGGACGGACTCTGAATCAGAGGACGGACTCTGACCGAGGGGACGGACTCTGACCGAGAGGACGGACTCTGACTGAGAGGACGGACTCTGAATCAAAGGACGGACTCTGACCGAGGGGACGGACTCTGACCGAGAGGACGGACTCTGACTGAGAGGACGGACTCTGACTGAGGGGACGGACTCTGAATCAGAGGACGGACTCTGACCGAGGGGACGGACTCTGACCGAGAGGACGGACTCTGACTGAGAGGACGGACTCTGAATCAAAGGACGGACTCTGACCGAGAGGACGGACTCTGACTGAGAGGACGGACTCTGACCGAGAGGACGGACTCTGACCGAGAGGACGGACTCTGACTGAGAGGACGGACTCTGACTGAGGGGACGGACTCTGAATCAGAGGACGGACTCTGACCGAGGGGACGGACTCTGACCGAGAGGACGGACTCTGACTGAGAGGACGGACTCTGAATCAAAGGACGGACTCTGACCGAGAGGACGGACTCTGACTGAGAGGACGGACTCTGAATCAGAGGACGGACTCTGACCGAGGGGACGGACTCTGACCGAGGACGGACTCTGAATCAGAGGACGGACTCTGACTGAGGGGACGGACTCTGAATCAGAGGACGGACTCTGACCGAGGGGACGGACTCTGACCGAGGACGGACTCTGAATCAGAGGACGGACTCTGACCGAGGGGACGGACTCTGACCGAGAGGACGGACTCTGACTGAGAGGACGGACTCTGAATCAGAGGACGGACTCTGACCGAGAGGACGGACTCTGAATCAAAGGACGGACTCTGACCGAGGGGACGGACTCTGACTGAGGGGACGGACTCTGAATCAGAGGACGGACTCTGACCGAGAGGACGGACTCTGACTGAGGGGATGGACTCTGACTGAGAGGACGGACTCTGACCGAGAGGACGGACTCTGACCGAGGGGACGGACTCTGACCGAGAGGACGGACTCTGACCGAGAGGACGGACTCTGACCGAGAGGACGGACTCTGACCGAGAGGACGGACTCTGACCGAGGGGACGGACTCTGACCGAGGGGATGGACTCTGACCGAGAGGACGGACTCTGACCGAGGGGATGGACTCTGACCGAGAGGACGGACTCTGACCGAGGGGATGGACTCTGACTGAGAGGACGGACTCTGACCGAGAGGACGGACTCTGACCAAGGGGGACGGACTCTGACTGAGGGGACGGACTCTGACTGAGAGGACGGACTCTGAATCAAAGGACGGACTCTGACCGAGGACGGACTCTGAATCAAAGGACGGACTCTGACCGAGAGGACGGACTCTGAATCAGAGGACGGACTCTGACCGAGAGGACGGACTCTGAATCAGAGGACGGACTCTGACCGAGAGGAAGGACGGACTCTGACCGAGAGGACGGACTCTGACCGAGAGGACGGACGGACTCTGAATCAGAGGACGGACTCTGACCGAGAGGAAGGACGGACTCTGACCGAGAGGACGGACTCTGACCGAGAGGACGGACGGACTCTGAATCAGAGGACGGACGGACTCTGAATCAGAGGACGGACTCTGACCGAGAGGAAGGACGGACTCTGACCGAGAGGACGGACTCTGACCGAGAGGACGGACGGACTCTGAATCAGAGGACGGACTCTGAATCAGAGGACGGACTCTGACCGAGAGGACGGACGGACTCTGAATCAGAGGACGGACTCTGACCGAGAGGACGGACTCTGACCGAGAGGACGGACGGACTCTGAATCAGAGGACGGACTCTGACCGAGAGGACGGACGGACTCTGAATCAGAGGACGGACTCTGACCGAGAGGACGGACGGACTCTGAATCAGAGGACGGACTCTGAATCAGAGGACGGACTCTGACCGAGAGGACGGACGGACTCTGAATCAGAGGACGGACTCTGACCG
This sequence comes from Nibea albiflora, assembly GCA_014281875.1. Classification (NCBI taxonomy): domain Eukaryota; kingdom Metazoa; phylum Chordata; class Actinopteri; family Sciaenidae; genus Nibea; species Nibea albiflora. Next base: position 795,603 of record CM024789.1, read on the forward strand.
AGAGGACGGACTCTGCTTGTAATGACCCCTGAAGACAGCAGACTCTGTCTGCTTGTGGACTCGTCCATGATGTGGACTCGTGGCTCATCAGGTCCGTCCTGTGTTGTCTCTGCAGCATCAGGCCTATGAGTTTCAGTTTGGCGCGGCGTACGCCTGGATGATGAACGTCTTCACCGTGGTGATGGCCTACAGTATCACCTGTCCAATCATCGTCCCCTTTGGTCAGTGTCACATGATGACACGCATCAGTTTTAAGTCAGGTCCAGGTCCAGGCACGGTCTGGATCGGGTTCTGAGGTCCAGGTCTGACTCACCTGTCCTCCTGCAGGTCTGATGTACATGCTGCTGAAACACCTGGTGGACCGATACAACATGTACTACGCCTACCTGCCCTCCAAACTGGACAAGAAGATCCACTCAGGAGCCGTCACACAGGTGGTGGCCGCGCCCATCCTCTGCCTCTTCTGGCTGCTCTTCTTCTCCACCGTACGCACAGGTAAGCCCCGCCCACCCCGCTCGACAGCCAACCAACCAGCAGCACCGATATGATCCAACCACTGCAGATATCTACAGGTTCAGAACTGAAAGCTTCAGACTTCACGTCATTTTTAGTTTTGCTTCTGTGCACTGATCCGGCCTCGGTGTGTCAGGTGTGGCGGTCTCTGACGTTCTGAATATTCCCTCTGTGACCTTCTAAGCGATGACGCCACGTGTTCGATGCTCGGTGAACAAACTGAAGTTCAGCTTCTGTTTCGGGAACAAGTTTCTCTTTTAATGTTGCTGCAACATGTTGACCAGTTCTGGACTGTCTCTGTGCACACCTGCTCAGGTGTTACACGCGATCGTGAGTCACTCAGGTTCATCACTGAGTGTAAAGCTGACGGAGCGTCATGCTCAGGCAGCAGGTCTCTGTGAGGAACCTGCAGGTATCTTCATGAAGAAGCTGGTTCTCTGTTTATTTACAGTGTGTGAACTGATCTGTACCAAATGTTCCACCGAGCATCGTCTGACTGAACGTTCACAACCCAACTGAAACTTAACGTTTCACCTGATGTCTGTCTGTCTGCCTGTCTGCCTGTCTGTCTGCCTGTCTGTCTGCCTGTCTGTCTGTCTGCCTGTCTGTCTGCCTGTCTGTCTGTCTCTGTCTGCCTGCCTGTCTCTCTCTCTGTCTGTCTGCCTGTCTCTCTCTCTGTCTGTCTGCCTGTCTGCCTGTCTCTGTCTGTCTGTCTGTCTGTCTGCCTGCCTGTCTCTCTGTCTGTCTGCCTGCCTGTCTGTCTGCCTCTCCGTCTGTCTGTCTCTCTCTCTGTCTGCCTGCCTGTCTCTCTCTCTGTCTGTCTGCCTGTCTCTCTCTCTGCCTGTCTGCCTGTCTGCCTGCCTGCCTGTCTCTCTCTCTGTCTGCCTGCCTGTCTCTCTGTCTGTCTGCCTGCCTGTCTCTCTCTCTGTCTGTCTGCCTGTCTCTCTCTCTGCCTGTCTGTCTGTCTGTCTGTCTGCCTGTCTCTCTCTCTGCCTGTCTGCCTGTCTCTCTCTCTGTCTGTCTGCCTGTCTCTCTCTCTGCCTGTCTGTCTGTCTGTCTGTCTGCCTGTCTCTCTCTCTGCCTGTCTGCCTGTCTGCCTGCCTGCCTGTCTCTCTCTCTGTCTGTCTGCCTGTCTCTCTCTCTGTCTGTCTGCCTGTCTCTCTCTCTGCCTGTCTGTCTGCCTGTCATGAATATTAATGAGCTAACTGTCCCCGTGGTGTCAGGTTTCGAGACGCCGACCTCCATGTTCACTCTGGTGGTGCTGATCGTCACCATCGTGGTTTGTCTGTCTCACGTCTGCTTCGGACACTTCAAGTATCTCAGCGCTCACAACTACAAGGTACAGCGGCGTTTTCACGACACGTCCGCGTTGATGCTCAGCTCGCTGCCTCACGCTGCGTCTCTGTCTGTCTTAGATCGACACCAAGGAGAACGACGTGGACGCCGTCGAGAACGGACGTCCAGCTCGTCCCTCGTCCTCCCCCAAAACCAAATCTCAGGTGAGTGGATGTGACCCTCTTCACACACGTTGACCCGGCTGTAGCTCTCTGACAGGACGTAGCTGTAACTTCAGTCAGGGTTCAGGCTTTTGTCTCCTCCTGCTGGTGAACCTGTGTTGTGCTTTGTGTGGTCCAGCAGCAGCAGCAGCAGCAGCAGCAGCAGCAGCAGATGTACATCGCCCAGGTGCTCCAGGACCCAAACTCGGACGAGCCGGGCGGTGGCAGCGGCGAGGAGGACCGAGGGTCGTCCCAGGACGAGGAGATGTTGAACGGAGGCAACAGCATCAACGAGGCGGATTTTCAGTCAGGGGAGGACAGTCTGATCGCCAACGAGGTCCACCAGTAGCTCGGGGCGGAGCTATAGGGAGGGGGCGGAGCTAGTTGAGAGTCCACACCCACACACAACAGTACCAACATTAAGCTGACTGAAGAATCACTACACACACACACACACACACACACACACAGACATGGTTAGCTCCACCCCCCTCCCAGCTCGAAGACTTGACCCTGACCTTAGACGCCGGCGCCGGGTCGCCAACATCCAGTCCTGATGGACATCAAACTGTCTCCGCAGGAAGTCTCTGTACATAACCACAAAGCCAAAAGTTTTTCATTTTGTTTTTTTCTCGGGGTGGGGCGGGGTTTAAAAATTCGTGCCTGGGCTGGATTTCGTTTGTCGCACTTGTGTCTTGACTCCTGATCCCACCACGGGTCGCCGGGACTCGACCTGTTGAGAGGTCAGAGCTGAGGCTCCGACATCAGAGTGCTAAATAAGTCGCCAACCGCCAGCTCTCTTAGTGGTAGAAGCCTTGCTTACGCAGACGCAGCCTCCCTTCTCTGTTCACCATTTCCTGTCTTTCTGTGGACTTCGCCGGTATCTTTGACACCTCACCTGAAAGTTTGTTTGATTTCCTTTACCTGCCAAGCTTTCGCTGCATGGTGTTATGCTGTCTGGACTTTTGGACGATGTCATCCATTGCAGGACTGTCGTAGCCAATGATCTCAGCAGATTTCCACCCCGGTCTCTTCAGTTGGACCGGTGAACTCAGCACGGCGCCGCTTGTTTTTCTGGTTTTGATTTCAGCTGAACTACCTTAAATCAGGAACAGCTGACAACGGGACGTTTGTGTCTGTGTAGGTTTAGCAATCAAAACTCTTGATTCACTCTGCGAAGCCGCTCTGACACTTCCAGCAGCAGCAGTAGTCGAGTAGTTTGAGCTCGGGTAGACGCAGAAGAGCGCTTTTTGTCCGGACGGTCTACCGTCTACGCCTGAAGCTGTCAGGACTCTCAAGGGAAAATGTTTTCCGTTTGTGTGTTTTGAAGTGTGCACTGTCTGTGTGCGTGTTCAGTAACTTATTGTACACCAATCTGCTTCATGAAGTGTTCACCGAAAACAACAGCAACATCTAGCCCTTCTCAAACTGGTCTACTGTAGAGTTGGTCAAACGAGACTTTGCTTTGGTATGAAGATGTTTCTACTGAGTTGCAGCTGAAGCCTCAGCGCTCACATTAGACTTAATCCAAATCTAAACACTTTGTTCGTCACATTTCGGAGGGCAGACCCCGACCGTGTATCTGTCCAGGGTGCATTTAGCCTAGCTTAGCACAAAGACTAGAAGCAGAGGGAAACTGCTAGCGTAGCTCCATCAGAGACATGCTAGCAGCTCCACAGAGTCTGATTGTTGTGGTTTGTTTTTAAGATAACTGTGAAGAACAATATATTAGTATCTAGGTCTGATTGCCTTAGCATTAGCTTCCAGGTCGAAGGAAAACAAACACATCCTCGTTTGTCAGATTTCCATGTTGTCGTCTCGTTTTCAGTAGTTTGAGAAATACTACCTTCTCTGGCTAGTCTTAGGGTTAGCATCAGATTAGTCACCAATCCACCCTCACCCCTGTACGCTGGGTTTAGTGGACAGCACCAGGAGCTAACTGGACAGCTAATGTTCGAGGCTTCCTGTTACAGCTGAAGACAGAAAGATGTTTCTGCTAGAGCAGACTGCTAGCATAGCTCCTCCAAGTCCGTCTGAAGATACCCGCAGAGAGAAAGGTCGGTCCACTTTCGAGTCTGTTCAAATACTGTTCCCCCGTTTCCTGTGTTTGTGCTAAGCTAGGCTAATCATGTCCTGGACCTGTTTCTGTTTGTTTGTTGTCGAGTTTGAGTTGATTGAACAGAATTGATCATGTGAGTCCAACGTGATGAGAAGGCGAGCCTTCAGCTGCAGCTCTGACGTCCAATCAGACGTCACGTTCCTTCAGTCCTGTTGACGTCTGCCAGCTGGAAGTCGTTTGCCATGGTTGCCATGGTGACAGGAACAGGAAACCGAGCCGGCTGGCAGCGGCATCATCAGGAAGCGACGTGGCGACGGCAGAGCAGTGTCACGTGTTTGTCTCCCTGAAATAATGTTTACATCAGTTTTTGTTGCTCGTTTTCATTTTTGTCATGTTCTGCTGAGTGTGCGCGCGCGTGTGTTTGCGGACACGGAGCTGAACTATGAAAGCTGTATCCACCGGGTCATCCATGTGGGCCGTGGATACACGCCGGAGAACCTGCACCGTCCGTGTCCTGATGATGTCGGTTGACCTCCAGCTGAGCGCCTGCCGCCGGCGCTCCGTCCATGACTGCACGCACACAAAAAGATGAACCTGCAGGAGAGCTCACAGGATCAGAGGTCCAGCTCAGCAGCTCTCAACCTGAGCACAGGTGTGTCGTGGTCTGATGAGAACCTGATCCGTGATTCCTCATCACGGTCCACTTCCTGTTCAGTTCCTGTGAATCGCTGCAGAACTAAAGAGAACATCAGGAGGAACCACAGTGAGCGAGCAGACTTCATGTCCGTTGTCCATCGCTTCAGTTTTAAAACATCGTCGACAGAACTTCACAAATCAGTTGATGTATCTTCAGAAACAGCTTGTCGGAGAGGGACCGGGTTTTAGCATCACCTTTGTTTCTGTTTGAAGCGTGAGTAGCACGCGACGTAGCTTCTCGTTATCTTTGTAGACCAGCTCCCAACTCCAGAGACAATGAAGGAAGTCGGCTCGGATTTCCGCTGGCTGCACAGGAAGTCCCGAAACTCCACTGCACACGGCACATCATGCGTGTTCCCGATGACAAGAAAGATAAACTCTAACCCAAGCCGGTGAGTTTTTAAAATAACACATCCTGTGCAGACTCCGGATCATAGAACAGACAAAAGAAACAGTTTAACTACGTAACTGCTTCCTGATAATAACCAAGTCTGAGCAAGTTAAAGTCTGGAAGAAAAAGCGCTCCTGAAGGTGTTTCTGTGTTTCTGGTCTTCAGACGCTCGCGGGCGGATTTCGAGATGGACGGTCTTAAATAGTTCTGACGGCAGGTCGGTGTGGTCGAGGCTTTTCGCAGCAAGCTAACGCGCTCTGCAGGAAGCTGAAACTCAAGACGATGCTGAAAACCATCCGACTCATTGAGCGTCAGGCAGGAAGAGCTTTCTGCCGATCTGCTTCCCGAGCTTTTGACCGTTTCACATCTTCTCTTTCTTCCTCGTCCATTTTAAATTGTTAAAATTGATTCTTGCACGTGGAGGAACAGTTTCATCTGCGAGCGGGGTCAAGGTCGACTTGTTCTGTTTGTTTCGGTTGAGAGCTGCTGCGTTCACTGACATCTCGGTGTTGTGGGAACTGAAGATGCTCATTAAAAAGAGTCTGTGATATTTTTGTAACCTGCTGAAGTATTTGATACTGACCACGTATTAAAGAAGCGTTGATAGCTGTGATGATGCTGTTGTAACATGTAACTCAAAGTTATATAATCAGCTGCTTCTTTCTGCTTTTCTTAGTTTTTTAGATTGTTGCTGAAGTTGTAAAAAGACAAGCGCGAACTGACGACGACGAGCGCGAACTGACGACGACGAGCGCGAACTGACGACGACGAGCGTGGACTGACGACGAGGAACGTGAACTGATGACAGACGAGCGTGAACTGACGACGAGGAGCGTGAACTGACGACGAGGAGCGTGAACTGACGACGAGGAACGTGAACTGACGACGAGGAGCGTGAACTGACGACGAGGAACGTGAACTGACGACGAGGAGCGTGAACTGGACGACGAGGAGCGTGAACTGACGACGAGGAGCGTGAACTGACGACGAGGAGCGTGAACTGACGACAGACGAGCGTGGACTGACGACGACGAGAGTGAACTGACGACGACGAGCGTGAACTGACGACGAGGAGCGTGAACTGACGACGACGAGCGTGAACTGACGACGAGGAGCGTGAACTGACGACGAGGAGCGTGAACTGACGACGAGGAGCGTGAACTGACGACGGACGAGCGTGAACTGACGACGACGAGGAACGTGAACTGACGACGAGGAGCGTGAACTGACGACGAGGAACGTGAACTGACGACGAGGAGCGTGAACTGACGACGAGGAGCGTGAACTGACGACGAGGAGCGTGAACTGACGACGAGGAGCGTGAACTGACGACAGACGAGCGTGAACTGACGACGAGGAGAGTGAACTGACGACGAGGAGAGTGAACTGACGACGAGGAGCGTGAACTGACGACGAGGAGCGTGAACTGACGACAGACGAGCGTGGACTGACGACGACGAGAGTGAACTGACGACGACGAGCGTGAACTGACGACGACGAGCGTGAACTGACGACGAGGAGCGTGAACTGACGACGAGGAGTGTGAACTGACGACGAGGAGCGTGAACTGACGACGGACGAGCGTGAACTGACGACGAGGAGCGTGGACTGACGACGACGAGAGTGAACTGACGACGACGAGAGTGAACTGACGACGACGAGAGTGAACTGACGACAGACGAGCGTGAACTGACGACGAGGAGCGTGAACTGACGACGGACGAGGAGTGTGAACTGACGACGAGGAGCGTGAACTGACGACGAGGAGCGTGAACTGACGACGGACGAGGAGCGTGAACTGACGACGACGAGCGTGAACTGACGACGACGAGCGTGAACTGACGACGAGGAGCGTGAACTGACGACGAGGAGCGTGAACTGACGACAGACGAGCGTGAACTGACGACGGACGAGGAGTGTGAACTGACGACGACGAGGAACGTGAACTGACGACGAGGAGCGTGAACTGACGACGACGAGCGTGAACTGACGACGAGGAGCGTGAACTGACGACGAGGAGCGTGAACTGACGACAGACGAGCGTGAACTGACGACGGACGAGGAGTGTGAACTGACGACGACGAGGAACGTGAACTGACGACGAGGAGCGTGAACTGACGACGACGAGCGTGAACTGACGACGAGGAGCGTGAACTGACGACAGACGAGCGTGAACTGACGACGGACGAGGAGTGTGAACTGACGACGACGAGCGTGAACTGACAACGGACGAGCGTGAACTGACAACGGACGAGCGTGAACTGACGACGGACGAGCGTGAACTGACGACGGACGAGCTTGAAAGGAAACGTCGGGTACTGAACATGAAAATCTGTGTGTAAAATAAACGTGTGTGTAAATAGCCATTGAACTGCACTGTCATCATTGGAGACGAACACGACTCAGCGTCTCATCTCACTGACTCTGCGCTAATAGTCTATTGGTCCATTTCATGCTTTTAATTTATTGCTGTGACACTATTTATTTTTACTTTCCAGGTTGTATGTACAGTGAGACATTTGTCCTATTTATGTTACTTGATCAATAAAATTGGCTTTCATCTGTCGACGTGTGCTTTGAGTTTGTGGGTCCACATGAAACTCTGAAACCTGTGATCAGGTGACCTGTGATCAGGTGACCTGTGATCAGGTGACCTGTGATCAGGTGACCTGTGATCAGGTGACCTGTGATCAGGTGACCTGTGTCTCTGTCAGTCGTACGTCTGTTCTCACACTATGTAACTTTGGGCTCCGGGTCGGGAGAAGAACGCTTCACATTCTGATGTAAGCTCAGCGGTTGTGAACTCATCTTTTCAGGCACATGGATTGAACCGGACCAGCGTTCTTTAGGAACCACAACACTTCTGCTTACGGAGGCCCGGCGAGGCCATACACAGGACAAATATCTCAATATATATACTGAGGCCACATCAAACACTGGAAATGTTGGACTATCACTAACGAACACTAGCTTAGCTTAGCTTAGTTTAGCGGACTACTAAAATTATTATTTAAGATGCCATGTGACATTAAATGTTTATTAATGTGGAAACACTGAAAAGATTTAAGATATTATATAATAGAATTAATATAATACCACATACAAACACAAACTGACTCTTTGCAGCTCTGTCAGTGTCTCCAGCTGCTGTGGAAACTCCCATCAGAGCGCTGACTGACACACCTTCTGTAACAGTGACACCTGCTGACTGGCAGCACTACAGCTCAGACTGGGTTCTGCTCTGACGTCGTACTGACGTTTCTGGAGTTGAAGGTATGAGGATGTGACGGCTGTCGGTCAGATGAACACAGACACCAGCAGCGTCTGTCAGCGTCTGCACACGAAGGTAGAAAGAAAGTCTCTCTGAGCTCATCTGGACTTCAACAGGTGAGAACCCTGACAGGTAACATGACACACCTGATGAAGACACTATTTTGGGCTTACATAATATACTTGTAGATGAGAGCAGTTATTGACTGTTTGTAGGTCTGAATGTTCATGAATTCATTCACTCATTATTCTGTGAGATGTGACTTTTTCATGTTTAGTTTAATCAGCAGCAGGAAACAAGTTAGACTTGAGTCTAAACGGACTCATGCTGAGGACTGAGGGACAGTCAGAACTGGTCTGACTACATGAAAACTTGAGACAACCGTCTCCGTCAGGCACAGGAGCCAGGAAATCCTAATATGTCTGTCTCTACAGAATACGATCTGATGATTTCTGTGTAGTGAAGTGATCGAGGTTAAGATTCTTTGAGTTCACTGATGCACCAGCACATTACATAACAAAACACAGGAAATTCATTCTTCACTTGTTTCACACCAACTTGCTGTGCAGGACTTTGTAGACGCCAGCTAATATTGTCATGGTTGTTGCTATGGTCACGTGGATGTGGGTCACGTGGTAAAATCAGCTGTTCACCTGGTGGTGAAGGGGGGAAGTCATGTTTTTGCTGACTGCATGATCTTGGAGGTAAACTGTGATGATTTTATGGATTGTTGGACTCTTCACTGCTTGTGTTTTAACATTAATGAACATGTAAATCAGAATTCCAGCAATGTTTCATTGAACAGATAATGTGTCCGGCAGGTCAAGTTTTTATTTTGACTGTATTTATGTGAAATTGTAATTATAAATACGCAGGGGGGGCAGAGGGGTAGTAAGGTACTATGAGTTCTTTTAGATATGATATGATGCACTAGGGCCACTTCTATTCAGTCTATATATGCTTCCTCTAGGGAACATTATTAGGAATCACTCCATTAATTTCCATTGTTATGCTGACGACACCCAATTATATTTATCGAACAAGCCTGATGAAACCAATCATTTAGCCAAACTCCAAGCATGCCTTAGGGATATAAAAAGTTGGATGACCTACAATTTTCTGATGTTGAACTCGGATAAAACTGAAGTTCTTATAATTGGACCCAAACACCTCAGAAACTCTGTTTCCAGAGACTTGGCTACCTTAGACGGGATCATCTTGGCCTCCAGCTCCACCGTAAAGAATCTTGGAGTCATTTTTGATCAGGATTTGTCCTTTAATGTCACATAAAACAAATTTCAAAGACTGCATTCTTCCACTTACGCAACATTACCAAAATCAGACGCATCCTGTCCCAAGCGGATGCAGAAAAACTAGTCCATGCATTTGTTCCTTCTAGGCTGGACTACTGTAACTCTTTATTATCAGGCTGCCCCAATAAGTCTCTGAGGACTTTGCAGCTGATTCAGAATGCTGCTGCACGAGTTCTGACAGGAACCAAGATCAGAGATCACATCTCTCCCATTTTGGCTTCCTTGCATTGGCTACCTGTTAAATCTAGAATAGAATTTAAAATTCTTCTCCTTACTTACAAAGCTCTTCATGGCCAGGCACCATCATATCTAAAAGAACTCATAGTACCTTACTACCCCTCTAGAACACTGCGCTCTCAGCATGCTGGGTTCCTTGTGGTTCCTATAGTTTCCAAAAGTAGACAGGGAGCCAGAGCTTTCAGCTATCAAGCTCCTCTTCTGTGGAACAAGCTACCTTTCTGGTCAGATTGGAGATGGGGATTGGTGGGTCGGGGCAGGTGCCTGCAGGCACACAGCATCTTAAAGAAGCACAGCCACCCAGCTCGCAGACTGTCCTCCATTTATATATATATATACTGCAAAATGCAGCCAATGACTGTGTGCAGTATACTGTGTACGTGTCAGTGTACTCTATCAACATTTGAAATATTGTAGTATATCATATTATCAAACACTCGTATAGACTCAGACACGACCTTGTCACACTTGTACAGTGTGAAGAACACTTATACATATTTTCATACTCTATTTCAGTATATTTGATATTTTTCTTTGTTTGATCTCAAATGTAATTGTATTTGTTTGTTTTGTCTTGATGGTGGATGTGAGTGAAGTGGAGTGAAGTACTGTCATCAGCTGCTGTGTAGAGATGGTCTGACTGGTCGCTGTTACTGGGAGGTCGAGTGGAGAGGAGAAGTTGACGTATCAGTGAGTTACAGAAGAATCATGAGGAGAGGATACAGTGCTGACTGCAGGTTTGGATTTAATGATCAGTCCTGGAGTCTGCAGTGTTCTGATGAAGATGGTTACTCTGTCTGTCACAATAAGAAAAAAACAGACCTCTCCTCTTCCTCCTCCTCCTCTTCCTCATCCTCTTCCTCGGTCTCCAACAGAGTAGCAGTGTATGTGGACTGTCCTGCTGGCTCTCTGTCCTTCTACAGAGTCTGCTCTGACACACTGATCCACCTCCACACCTTCAGCACCACATTCACTGAACCTCTTTATCCTGGGTTCAGGTTCTGGTTCAGGTCATCTGGTTCCTCAGTGTGTCTGTGTCCTCTGTCAGATGAAGAGTCTCCTCCTGTGTAGAGAAACTTCTGACAAACACAAACTAACTCTGAATTCTGTGAAAACATGTTTTGGTGAATGTTCTGCACATTAGTGCTTTGAAATCTGCAGAAATCTTTCCAAATGTTTTCATTCAGAGTTTCAGGACGAACGTTCAGATGTTAGTTTGACGTTTTCTTGATGTTGACAGGATTTCTGCAGTTATTGTTGATCATTTGTGTCGAGATGTTTCTTCAGAAAACGACGAGAAAAAGACCAAAAACCAGAGAAAAGAAAAGAGGAGTCCTCCGTCAGTGATGAACCCTCAAAATATGATCAGACCCAGACACAAGGTCAACTTGTTGTCTTCATTGATTTACGTCCACTCATTGATCCTTTAGTATTTCTCCTGTTTTTATATAGACATGTTTGTTATGTATCCTTATTCTGTTCTTATGGTGAACATGGTGTAGAAAGAGTTTCCATGCAGCTGTTTATGGAGCAACATTGAATCATTCCATCTGTTTTATGCTTTCCTTTATTTTTGATTCATTCATTTTATCATGACTCAGTCCAAATTCAAAGCATGTTGTTGTTATTCAAAGACTTTTCATCTTTGTCTTTATTTTTACTCGTTGATCATCAAAAATAAAGAGTGTCTAAAAATGTGATAATGACTTCACTTGATCCATAGTATAGTCACAGCGAGCTGCTGAACAGAACCAAATCAATCTTTTATTCTTTGTGTGGAATTCTCTTTTGACTTCTTGGGAAAATAAAAATGAACCTGAACTCTTTAACACGATGACATCATCAAAAACTGTCCAATCAGGTGACTTCATGTGTGCAGCATCAGCGCCTGCAGCTGATCAGGTCAACTGGCGAATGTTAGCTCAACTTGTTAGCTAGAGCTTTTATTTTGAAGGTTTGATCTTTAATGCATCGCCAAAATAAAAGTCAAACTAATCCGTCTTAACGAGTCTTACTGAGTCTTAACGAGTCTTACTGAGTCTTAACGAGTCTTGAGTCACTTCCTCTGAACGGGACCAGAGGCCCCGCCTCCCGCCGGCAGGGCGTCTTCTTATTGGTCAGCGGGCACGTCAATCAGACACTTGCAACACAAACGGATCGGCGGAAGGTCTCATGGGAGATGTAGTTCTTTATGTTAACCTGAACTGCTGGGTAACATCCAGAGGATGGCGCCAATCAATCCATGAACGACAGAAGAAGAAGGAGAAGAAGAAGAAGAAGAAGGAGAAGAAGAAGAAGAAGAAGAAGAAGGAGAAGAAGAGCAGCAGCAGGCAGCAGTAGTGAAGCTAACGTGAAGCTAACGTGAAGCTAACGTGAAGCTAACGTGAAGCTAACGTGAAGCTAACGTGAAGCTAACGTGATGTCTGCAGCGTCCAGAGTTGTTCTGGGAGTTTCTGTGGTTCTGACTCTGAGCACCGTGACTGCTGTTCACCTCAAACAGGCCTGGGACAGAGAGGTAACCCGGTCCGAACCGAGCCGGACTAACGGAAACAGAACCAGCAGCAGGGTTAGCCGTTAGCTCGCCGTTAGCTGGAGTTAGCTGGAGTTAGGCGGGTCACCGGAAGTGAACGGACCGTCTCCTCGTTAGAAGCCGCCGGTGTTCGGTACCGGTACCGGACAGAGTTCAGATTTATTCACACTAACACAGCTGTGCAGTCTGAGTCAAGCTAACAGCGGCTAACAAAAACTTCCGGTAGTTTTTCAAAATAAAGGTGTCAGAGGTGAATTCAAATAACTTTATTGACACTGCTGCAGCTGTGAAGCTTATTACTGATTAAATATCTTTAAAGTAATTATTAACCAAATCACAGATCATCTCACAGGAAGTGGAGGTTGAATTGATGACATCACTGATTTGTACTGATTTAATATCACATGATTTATTGTTTATGTCTGTGCGTCATTAACCAATGAAAGTCTTCAGAGCGAGTCACCTGACCCGTGTTACTAACCTGCTGACTAATAACTTCTGTTATTTCTGCTGAGTCAGCACACAGCTGTTTACTTTACACTTCTTCTTCTGTGGTGCCGCCTCAGTCTTCCTGTGTCTGAGACGTGTTCATACTTTATGAACTACAAACATTCCCATGAGCCTCAGCTGGCTTCACTGCTAATGTTAGCATGTTAGCTCACATGGTGACGCAGTAGTGTCGTCGGTGCTGATTGGTCTGTTTGGTCTGCAGCGTCTCCATCAGGGCGTGGTCAGAGATCTGGAGCGTCTGGAGAGGAAGAAGGAGAACCTGAGGCTGCTGGAGGAGCAGAGGAGTCTGACCAGACACCTGGAGGAGCAGAGGAGCAGAGGAGTCTGACCAGACACCTGGAGGAGCAGAGGAGTCTGACCAGACACCTGGAGGAGCAGAGGAGTCTGACCAGACACCTGGAGGAGCAGAGGAGTCTGACCAGACACCTGGAGGAGCAGAGACGGCACTGAGGGGCGGAGCTCCAACCACAGGAGTCGTGACACTCCCGGAGACAGACAGACTCGTGTGTGGCTGTCTCACCTGGACGGTCAGCCATGGACAGCAGCAGCGAGCAGCTGGGTGGAGGCGAGGACGAGGCGACCTGCACGTCGGCCTCAGAGGGTCTGGAGGAGGGCGAGGTGGAGGGCGAGACGCTGCTGATCGTGGAGTCGGAGGATCAGGGCTCAGTGGATCTGTCACATGACCAGAGCGGAGACTCTCTGACCAGCGACGTGGGCGAGGAGGCTGACGGAGGCTGGGCCTGCGAGGACATGTCCTTCTACTGCGACCGCTGCCACAAGTGGATCCCTGCAGGTGAGACGGCCAATCACGCTCATCCATCGTGATGTTGACCTGAACGTGTGTCGTCGTTGTAGGGAGAGCTTTCATCGCCATGGAGACGAGCCTTCACGTCACAGTCAGTCTTTGAAGCGGCGTCTCCGTCCACGTTAGCGGTTCACAGACATGAAGTGTGCAGGTCGCTAATTATTTCTATTCACGATTCAAAGAGTTCATGAGAAGACGGACACTGATGATCACATGATCCAAACATGGACGCTACGCCGTGATCGGGAACCAGTGAGACAGACAGGCAGAGAGACAGGCAGTGAGACAGGCAGACAGACAGACAGGCAGACAGACAGACAGACAGGCAGACAGACAGGCAGTGAGACAGACAGACAGGCAGGCAGACAGACAGACAGACAGACAGACAGACAGGCAGTGAGACAGGCAGACAGACAGACAGACAGTGAGACAGACAGACAGACAGACAGATAGGCAGGCAGACAGACAGACAGACAGGCAGACAGACAGACAGACAGACAGACAGACAGGCAGTGAGACAGGCAGACAGACAGGCAGTGAGACAGACAGACAGACAGACAGACAGGCAGACAGACAGACAGACAGACAGACAGGCAGTGAGACAGACAGACAGACAGACAGACAGGCAGACAGGCAGACAGACAGGCAGTGAGACAGACAGGCAGTGAGACAGACAGACAGACAGACAGACAGACAGACAGACAGACAGGCAGTGAGACAGACAGACAGACAGACAGGCAGACAGACAGGCAGGCAGACAGACAGACAGACAGGCAGTGAGACAGACAGGCAGACAGACAGACAGGCAGACAGACAGACAGACAGACAGACAGACAGGCAGACAGACAGACAGACAGACAGACAGACAGACAGACAGACAGAGCCACTGTCTCACTCTGTGGTTGGTCTGTGATTCAGGGCTCGGTTGTTCAGTTACGTGTTCGTCTCCTGGTCCGTTGCCGTGTGAGTTCCCGGCTCTCGTCAGCTCTTCAGTAACTCTGTTGGTTTGTTTGTTCCTCAGCTCAGCTCCGTGGAGAGCAGCCCAGCTACCTGAAAGGAGACAACTTCTTTAAATTCACGTGCTGCGACTGCTCCGAGGACGGCAAGGAGAGCTTCGAGAGGATGAGACTCACCTGGCAGCAGGTACGAACCCAACGACGACCACGCTGATGAGGTCTCTGCACAGCTCGAGTCACGTGTCTTGTTTCCTGTCAGGTGGTGATGTTGGCCATGTACAACCTGTCTCTGGAAGGGACGGGCCGGCAGGGTTACTTCAGGTGGAAAGAGGACATCTGCGCCTTCATTGGTCGACACTGGAACTTCCTGCTGGGAACACGGTGACTGCTGTTTATTCACGTCCTGCTTTCATCACATTCATTTGATTTGTTCTTAGCCAGCACTTCCTGTCTGCCAGCGCCGACAGCCGTTTGACCTGATGAAGTCTCTCTGTGCAGGAAGAAGACGTCGACGTGGTGGAGCACGGTGGCCGGCTGCCTGTCGGTCGGCAGTCCCACCTTCTTCCGCTCAGGAGCTCAAGAGTTTGGTGAGCCCGGCTGGTGGAAGCTGGTCCAGAACCGACCTCCAACTCTGAGACCTGAGGTGGACAAATCCACGACCAAGGCCAAAGGTAACCTTCACCTGCATTACCCAGGAGCGCTCTGCTCGAAGGTTCGACCTCTGCAGGTGAGCTGATTCTTTACTTCTCCTGCAGCCTCCAAACCTGCCATGGACCCGATCATCACGGTGGAGGGTCTGAGGAAGCGCGGGGCCAAGAACCCTGTGGAGAACGCCATGCAGCTGAAGGAGAAACGTTCTCGCACACAGGAGGCCAAAGACATCCGGCGAGCTCAGAAGGAGGCGGTGGGAGGCTACGCTGAGCGCAGTGCCTCCTCCACGCCAGTCAAACTGGGCGGAGGTCGAGGGGGAAGCTCCGGACGCCGGCCTGACTTTGTCCTGGAGAAAGGTGAGGTCATCGATTTCTCCTCACTCAGCTCTTCAGACCGAACGCCGCTCACCAGCCCGTCACCGTCACCTTCTCCTGACTTCTCCGCTCCCGGGACGCCGGCTTCTCATTCGGCAACACCCAGCCTGCTGTCAGAGGCGGACCTCATCCCTGACGCCATGCCTCCGCAGGCGCTGTTCCACGGTGAGTTAACGCCCGAACCAGTCACAGGAAAACTGACATGTTTGTTCTCACAGTGAGCGGTCAGTGCTGCAAACAGAAAGCTGGCACAGGTGAACAGTGACCGTGTGAACACAGGTGAAGCTGCTGCTGCTCGTTGTAAGTGGATGAACATCAGGCATAGTTTAAAGTGTGCAAGCAGCGTGTCGAGTTTACGGATGTGGAACGAACGAAGGCGGGAAAAGTTACTTTGTCAGGATTTAACAAGAAACATAAAAGTAAAATAGAATTTCCTAATCTACCGTCAGCCAATCACAGAGCTTCTTTCATCTTTGAAAATGTTTACAAAGTTATGAGAAATGAGTTCGAACCCGCTGTCAGACCGAACACACTGTTATTCACCGTCTGTTGAGTCGTGTCTGTTGCTTGGACCTCCAGATGATGAAGAGATGGAGACGGAGGGGATGATCGACCCCGGGATGGAGTACCTCCCTCCTCCCAGCGCTAACCCTCGCCGCACGCAAGAAGCTGCGCATCGCTCCACCTCACATTAAACGCGAAGCAGAGAGCGAGGACGACGAGGGCCGCGAACGTGAGGACGACTTTGAAGAGCCAGTAGGACAAAGTGACGGTCCGTCTCTCTCCACCGGGGGCCGTGTGGTGCCGGAGGACCCGAGCGCAGGAGAATAACACATGCTGAGAAGAAGCAGACGGAGCCGGCGGTTGTCTCCCAGAGTCCTCGCTTCACCCTGCTCAGTCTTATGAGGAGAGGATGCTGCTGCGGCGGCTGGACCGCTTGCCCGCTGGCCTTGGCCGTCACCCCACAAGCCAAACGGCTCCACAGGAAGCTGCTGGTCCGCCAGGCCAAGAGGCAGAGAGGCCTCCCCCTGCTGGACATTGACCGGGCCATCAGCGCCACCCTCAGCCTGGTGGGAGGGATCTACGGCGCCCAGGAGGCGGGTCCACTGATGCGAGTCGGAATCACAGGAAAATACTGCACCAACAGCCAGGAGCTGCGAATTCTTGATCGCTTCCAGGTAAATCTGTCCCACGTCTCATGTCCTGAATCAGGCCGTGTCCTGTCTCATGTCCTGAATCAGGCCGTGTCCTGTCTCATGTCCTGAATCAGGCCGTGTCCTGTCTCATGTCCTGAATCAGGCCGTGTCCTGTCTCATGTCCTGAATCAGGCCATGTCCCGCGTCTCATGTCCTGAATCAGGCCGTGTCCCACGTCTCATGTCCTGAATCAGGCCGTGTCTCATGTCCTGAATCAGGCCGTGTCCTGTCTCATGTCCTGAATCAGGCCGTGTCCTGTCTCATGTCCTGAATCAGGCCGTGTCCTGTCTCATGTCCTGAATCAGGCCGTGTCCCACGTCTCATGTCCTGAATCAGGCCGTGTCCTGTCTCATGTCCTGAATCAGGCCGTGTCCTGTCTCATGTCCTGAATCAGGCCGTGTCCCACGTCTCATGTCCTGAATCAGGCCGTGTCCCACGTCTCATGTCCTGAATCAGGCCGTGTCCTGTCTCATGTCCTGAATCAGGCCGTGTCCTGTCTCATGTCCTGAATCAGGCCGTGTCCTGTCTCATGTCCTGAATCAGGCCGTGTCCCACGTCTCATGTCCTGAATCAGGCCGTGTCCCACGTCTCATGTCCTGAATCAGGCCGTGTCCCACGTCTCGTGTCCTGAATCAGGCCGTGTCCTGTCTCGTGTCCTGAATCAGGCCGTGTCCCGTCTCATGTCCTGAATCAGGCCGTGTCCCGTCTCATGTCCTGAATCAGGCCGTGTCCCGTCTCATGTCCTGAATCAGGCCGTGTCCCACGTCTCATGTCCTGAATCAGGCCGTGTCCCACGTCTCATGTCCTGAATCAGGCCGTGTCCTGTCTCATGTCCTGAATCAGGCCGTGTCCTGTCTTATGTCCTGAATCAGGCCGTGTCCCACGTCTCATGTCCTGAATCAGGCCGTGTCCCACGTCTCATGTCCTGAATCAGGCCGTGTCCTGTCTCATGTCCTGAATCAGGCCGTGTCCTGTCTCATGTCCTGAATCAGGCCGTGTCCCACGTCTCATGTCCTGAATCAGGCCGTGTCCTGTCTCATGTCCTGAATCAGGCCGTGTCCCACGTCTCATGTCCTGAATCAGGCCGTGTCCTGTCTCATGTCCTGAATCAGGCCGTGTCCTGTCTCATGTCCTGAATCAGGCCGTGTCCTGTCTCATGTCCTGAATCAGGCCGTGTCCCACGTCTCATGTCCTGAATCAGGCCGTGTCCCACGTCTCATGTCCTGAATCAGGCCGTGTCCTGTCTCATGTCCTGAATCAGGCCGTGTCCTGTCTCATGTCCTGAATCAGGCCGTGTCCCACGTCTCATGTCCTGAATCAGGCCGTGTCCTGTCTCATGTCCTGAATCAGGCCGTGTCCCACGTCTCATGTCCTGAATCAGGCCGTGTCCTGTCTCATGTCCTGAATCAGGCCGTGTCCCACGTCTCATGTCCTGAATCAGGCCGTGTCCTGTCTCATGTCCTGAATCAGGCCGTGTCCTGTCTCATGTCCTGAATCAGGCCGTGTCCCGCGTCTCATGTCCTGAATCAGGCCGTGTCCCACGTCTCATGTCCTGAATCAGGCCGTGTCCTGTCTCGTGTCCTGAATCAGGCCGTGTCCTGTCTCATGTCCTGAATCAGGCCGTGTCCCACGTCTCATGTCCTGAATCAGGCCGTGTCCCACGTCTCATGTCCTGAATCAGGCCGTGTCCTGTCTCATGTCCTGAATCAGGCCGTGTCCCACGTCTCATGTCCTGAATCAGGCCGTGTCCTGTCTCATGTCCTGAATCAGGCCGTGTCCTGTCTCATGTCCTGAATCAGGCCGTGGTCCTGTCTCATGTCCTGAATCAGGCCGTGTCCCACGTCTCATGTCCTGAATCAGGCCGTGTCCTGTCTCATGTCCTGAATCAGGCCGTGTCCTGTCTCATGTCCTGAATCAGGCCGTGTCCTGTCTCATGTCCTGAATCAGGCCGTGTCCTGTCTCATGTCCTGAATCAGGCCGTGTCTCATGTCCTGAATCAGGCCGTGTCCTGTCTCATGTCCTGAATCAGGTTGGCTGTGACACGTTGACACCTACAGTGTGTGAACGCCTGCAGTATTACTCATAACTAGATTACATAACTAATTGTGAATCGACGTTCGTCACGTGAAGTAAGTAACAGTTTGTACATTGAGACGAGCTCACAGGCGTTCACGCGTCATCTCAGCTGTACACGCGTGTCCAGTGTGCTGGCATCAAATGCCCCCCATAGTGGACACGGAGCCCTGATGTGGACTGTGTGTGTTGTGTGTGTGTAGACCAACCTCTCTAACAGAAGAGGCATCCAGCATCACTCCGTGTCCTTCTGGCATCGTTTTGATGGGAGGCAGAGGGCAGCTTGGACCAGAGCATCAAGAGTCCGTACACCTCCCGCATCCTGAAGCCGTACATCAGGTGAGACTTTGACTCAGCAGGAAAAGGTGCAGACCTGACCGTGACCATGTAGTCGGTCGTACAGTTGGACTGTGTTTGTTCTTCAGGAGGGATTATGAGAGTCGCCCGGTGAAGCTGAGGTTGTTGGCAGAGATTAGAGCTTACCCTCACAGGAAGGATCCTGACTGGGTCCCTGAACCCAACGCCCCCATTGACTACTGCTACGTCCGACCAAACCATATCCCCTCTGTCAACGCCATGTGTCATGACAGCTTCTGGCCAGGTAAGACAGCCGTGCGTCCGTCCACATGCCTGGATCAGTCCTCCCATAGGTCTTGTCTGTCCAAACCTGCCGTTTTGTCCTCCTGTAGGCGTGGACCCTATCGGAGTGTCTGCAGTACCCCGGACTTCAGTGTGGTTGTCCTCTATAAGAAAGTCGTGGTCGGCTTCGGTTTCATGGTGCCGGATGTGAAATACAACGAGGCCTATATTTCCTTCCTGCTGGTCCATCCTGAGTGGAGGAGAGCCGGCATCGGCACCTTCATGATCTACCATCTCATCCAGGTAACGTTAGCTCAGCAGCTAAATGAGACTAAGTGTTCTCACCTGCAAACGAATGAGAGGCGTCACGCTGTCGTGTGGTTGCTGTTTTTCAGACGTGTATGGGCAAAGATGTGACGCTGCACGTGTCGGCCAGTAATCCTGCCATGCTGCTGTATCAGAAGTTTGGTTTCAAAGCGGAGGAATACATCCTGGACTTCTATGATAAGTATTATCCCGTGGACAGCACCGAGTGCCGCCACGCCTTCTTCCTCCGGCTGCGGCGCTGAGACGACGATGCCGCTCAGACACCTGAATCCACCTGCTGGATGCGCCGCTGTCAGCCGGCAGCACAGTGCCTGGCTCAGCGGCAACCTGGACAGGAGCGTCCTCCGCCCTCCTGTTCTCCAGCAAGTGTTCAAATATTCTGACCAACAAACATCAGATAAAGTCCTGAATCATCGTGTCAGTCTGTTTCTGAATGTTTGAGACATTTAAAACCAAAATGAGTTCAACTCTTAAAGTGAAGCTGCTTCATTCATCATCACTGCGTCTGTCCAGCGGGGGGCGCTACAAGGAACCACAGTCGTGTTGCTGCAGAGATTTGTGTCTGGAAGGAAACTCCAGTTTCGTTTGCATGCTTCCACTTTGAAATATTAAAGTTTGAAGCCGTCGCACAAAGAACGATAAATGATTTTTAAATCAGCTGATGTACGAAGACGAGCTGCATTTTGCGAGGTGCCATCCTGAAGACGTCGTTCAGTTATTCTGAATATCGGCACGCTGTGACTGTGCTGATATTCAGAATAACTGAACCACCTCCCATGTTTCTGTTATTGTTTGTTTGTTTGTTTATTTGGACTGCACTGTTGCCGAGCAACACATCAACACTTCCTGAACACTAGCTTGTTAGCTCCTTTATGTCGGTGTGCATGTTGTCTGAATGTTAGTTATTGGTTTGGTAATGGTTGGCGACCTTCCAACTTTGGTGATCCGCTGACTACATGCCACAGCTGGGTCATGTGACCGTCTGTTGGCGGGTTGCGGGCTCAGCTGGATGTTTCCAGTTTCAGCTGAGTTAACTAACTGGTCGCTGGCTGTGTGAGGCAGGTTAACCGCCATGATGTAATCATCTCTAATAAGTTAGACTTTCCTATATTGACAGAGAAATGGCTCCCCTGATTACACACACCTCCATCAACCCCACCTGTCTGGCAGGTGGAGGTGGGGTTATCCATAGAAAAGATTTTAAATGCATTTTTATGTGGTGACATCTTTTGAGCTCCTTGGTGCGGATGCATCCAGATTTAAAGAGACTGCAGGAGAAAGGAATGGAAGAAAAAACTGCTTTTAAAGACGCGAGCGTCCGTCCTTCTTCTCTAACCAAGCCCAGAACTTTGTTCACAGTCACAGAGCCTCTCAGCACCTCCACGTGTCCTTTTAAACATGCATCCCAACACGTGTGTGAGGAGTTTTTACATGTTTTCATGAAAAGGGTTGATAATATTAAATCAGACTTTATTTGTACAGCCCAAAGTCACAAACACATTTCTCCTCAGAGGCTTCACAGTCTGTACAGGCAGTGACTCCCTCTGTCCTTAGACCCTCGGTTCCCCTTTAACAGGGAAAACATGTGGAAGAAAGCTCAGGAAGAGCCACAGAGGAGGGATCCCTCTGCCAGGACGGACAGACGGTCACATGGATGTCACATGTACAGAACAATCAACACAAACATGTACAGTTACATTTCAGGCAGGTATTGAAGATGCAGTCACATCTCCCTTCACTGAACCGCCCAGTCATCATCAATGCAGGTCACTAACTAAACTTCTTCTCTGAGTCTCTGTGCTCTCTCGTCCAGCAGGTTCTCATGGATGGGCATTCTCATACATACACACTTCATACAAACATCTGGACCTCACTCAGCATGTGGCGTCTTCACTTTAACAGTTTATTTCCATCAGTTACAAACACATCACCACTTTAATCTTGAATAGTTCGACTCTCCGTGAGGTCTGTTGGGTCAGAACACGTCCAGGTTCAGTTTGGGTTTTCCCAGTTTTCCCAGTAAGTCCAGTCCGGTCCTCGCAGCCAGCAGAGACACCATGTCGTTACAGCCAGAGTTCACCGCCACGTCGTACGGTGTCTGACCGCGAGCGTTCCTCCGCCTCACGCTGGCCTTACAGCTGAAAACAGTGTAGGACACGATGATGTCATGATGACATCAGGAGGTGGGAGGAGCCTCTTACAACAGCTATAAATCTCAACTGGTGTCAACACAGGTGAACACAGGTGTACTATACCTGAGCAGGACCTGAGCACACTGCAGACCACCAGAGCCGAGAGCGGCAGCCTCATGAAGAGCCGAGTTCTTCAGCCTGAGGATGATAAGGAGTTCACCTTCATCACGTTACATCATCATCACATCAAAAGTCACAGTGTTAGCTAATGTTAGCTCAGTGTGTTAGCTGCTGTTAGCTTATGTTAGCTCAGTTTGTTAGCTGCTGTTAGCTCAGTGTGTTAGCTGCTGCTAGCTCAGTCTGTTAGCTGCTGTTAGCTTATGTTAGCTCAGTTTGTTAGCTGCTGTTAGCTCAGTGTGTTAGCTGCTGCTAGCTCAGTCTGTTAGCTGCTGTTAGCTTATGTTAGCTCAGTCTGTTAGCTGCTGTTAGCTGCTGTTAGCTCAGTCTGTTAGCTGCTGTAGTATTAACTGGCTTCATGTCGTCGCCTTACTGTCCGGACTGCTGGTCGACGTCCGCTCCTCGCTGCACTAAAACAGGAAGTGCATCATGGTGACCATTAAGCACAGCAACTGCCAGAGCGTGTCGGCCATCGCTGCCGCAACAGGAAGGGTCCACCCCCTGGTGAACAAGAAAACAAACAGACCAGTCAGAGCTAACATTGGCAGGAAATCCAGAGGAGGCTGCTGATTGGCTGCAAAGGGTCATACCTGATCCAGGAGCTGCTGGATGACGCTGATCTGACCTCGGCCGGGACCTAGCTCCTTCAGCAGCTGAACATCCTTCACCTGGAGAACCAATGAGAGGAAGCTTTCATTAAACAGGAAGTCCGACAGCAGGTGAGTTTCCATGGTGACCGTTTCTCACCAGAGGTTTAGGTGTCAGGTTTGGTTTGGGAGGTTTCGTCACACCTGTGGACTGCTCACTTCCTGTCAGACACACCAAAAAAACCACTGAAGAGACGACAGGACTTCCTGTTCTACGAGCAAGCTAACACACAATTAGCATGTGTTTTAGCTTTTAAAAACTGTTAGCTCAGTTCGTTAGCTGCCGTTAGCTCAGGTTGTTCTTACTAAGGCTGCTGCTGTCAGTAGATCGCTCAGTGACACTGCTCAGAGTCTCAGTCCGGCCTGCAGTCAGTCCAGCGGCGTCACCTGCGGGATCCACCTGAGCACAACAACAATCTGTCAGGCTCCGCCTTATTCATGAAAGCATCACCTTCTCTGAGCGTCACATGTTTGAGGACACACCTGAGCTTCTTCCCGTCCGGCCAACACAAAGCTGGCGGTCACGCTGACTTCGTAGCGATCTTCTTGAATCACAGCAGAAACCATCTGAAGGACAGAACAAACACACTGGAAGTAAACCAGCCTGCACCTGCAACACCTGAGAACACCTGACAACACCTGAGGTCAACGTCTAAACCAGTCATTCAGGTTAGTTCACCCCACAGGTGAAGTCACTGAGGTACAGGTGAGGTCACTGAGGTACAGGTGAGGTCACTGAGGTACAGGTGAAGTCACTGAGGTACAGGTGAGGTCACTGAGGTACAGGTGAGGTCACTGAGGTACAGGTGAAGTCACTGAGGTACAGGTGAAGTCACTGAGGTACAGGTGAGGTCACTGAGGTACAGGTGAAGTCACTGAGGTACAGGTGAAGTCACTGATGTACAGGTGAAGTCACTGAGGTACAGGTGAGGTCACAGGTACAGGTGAAGTACAGGTGATGTCACTGAGGTACAGGTGAGGTACAGGTGATGTCACTGAGGTACAGGTGATGTCACTGAGGTACAGGTGAAGTACAGGTGATGTCACTGAGGTACAGGTGAGGTACAGGTGATGTCACTGAGGTACAGGTGAAGTACAGGTGAGGTGTAGCTTACCCGGCCCAGACGAGGCTCTCCCAGCAGAGTCCTGAAGGGTGCATTGTTCTGGGTGTAACTCCTCAGGTGAGTGCACACGTGATCCAACTGCTTTCTCCAGTAACCTGAGGACAGGATGGACCATGAGACAGCCGTCCGTCCTCTGACAGGAGACAGTCTTCCGTCCAATGACAGGAGACAGCCGTCCGTCCTCTGACAGGAAACAGTCGTCCATCCAATGACAGGAGACAGTCGTCCGTCCAATGACAGGAGACAGCCGTCCGTCCTCTGACAGGAGACAGTCTTCCGTCCTCTGACAGGAGACAGTCGTCCGTCCAATGACAGGAGACAGCCGTCCGTCCTCTGACAGGAGACAGTCGTCCGTCCTCTGACAGGAGACAGTCGTCCGTCCAATGACAGGGGACAGCCGTCCGTCCTCTGACAGGGGACAGTCTTCCGTCCTCTGACAGGAGACAGTCGTCCGTCCAATGACAGGGGACAGTCGTCCGTCCTCTGACAGGGGACAGTCGTCCGTCCTCTGACAGGAGACAGTCGTCCGTCCTCTGACAGGAGATAGTCTTCCGTCCTCTGACAGGAGACAGTCGTCCGTCCTCTGACAGGAGACAGCCGTCCGTCCTCTGACAGGAGACAGCCGTCCGTCCAATGACAGGAGACAGCCGTCTGTCCTCTGACAGGAGACAGTCGTCCGTCCAATGACAGGAGACAGTCGTCCGTCTTCTGACAGGAGACAGCCGTCTGTCCTCTGACAGGAGACAGTCGTCCGTCCTCTGACAGGAGATAGTCTTCCGTCCTCTGACAGGAGACAGTCGTCCGTCCTCTGACAGGAGACAGCCGTCCGTCCAATGACAGGAGACAGCCGTCTGTCCTCTGACAGGAGACAGTCGTCCGTCCAATGACAGGAGACAGTCGTCCGTCTTCTGACAGGAGACAGTCGTCTGTCCTCTGACAGGAGACAGTCGTCCGTCCAATGACAGGAGACAGTCGTCCGTCTTCTGACAGGAGACAGCCGTCTGTCCTCTGACAGGAGACAGTCGTCCGTCCTCTGACAGGAGATAGTCTTCCGTCCTCTGACAGGAGACAGTCGTCCGTCCTCTGACAGGAGACAGCCGTCCGTCCTCTGACAGGAGACAGCCGTCCGTCCAATGACAGGAGACAGCCGTCTGTCCTCTGACAGGAGACAGTCGTCCGTCCAATGACAGGAGACAGCCGTCCGTCCTCTGACAGGAGACAGCCGTCCGTCCAATGACAGGAGACAGCCGTCTGTCCTCTGACAGGAGACAGTCGTCCGTCCAATGACAGGAGACAGTCGTCCGTCTTCTGACAGGAGACAGTCGTCTGTCCTCTGACAGGAGACAGTCGTCCGTCCAATGACAGGAGACAGTCGTCCGTCTTCTGACAGGAGACAGCCGTCTGTCCTCTGACAGGAGACAGTCGTCCGTCCTCTGACAGGAGATAGTCTTCCGTCCTCTGACAGGAGACAGTCGTCCGTCCTCTGACAGGAGACAGCCGTCCTCTATCTCTGACAGGAGATAGTCTTCCGTCCTCTGACAGGAGACAGTCGTCCGTCCTCTGACAGGAGACAGCCGTCCGTCCTCTGACAGGAGACAGCCGTCCGTCCAATGACAGGAGACAGCCGTCTGTCCTCTGACAGGAGACAGTCGTCCGTCCAATGACAGGAGACAGCCGTCCGTCCTCTGACAGGAGACAGCCGTCCGTCCAATGACAGGAGACAGCCGTCTGTCCTCTGACAGGAGACAGTCGTCCGTCCAATGACAGGAGACAGTCGTCCGTCTTCTGACAGGAGACAGTCGTCTGTCCTCTGACAGGAGACAGTCGTCCGTCCTCTGACAGGAGACAGTCGTCCGTCCTCTTACCTCTGCCTGGGCTGATGGCAGTCAGTAGCGGTTGCCGGTCTCTCGTTGCCTGCTGCTTGTTGCGTTGTTGCGCTCTCTGTTGCTCCTTCCTCTCCAGCTCAGTGGCTGATGGGTAATAGAGTCCAACAGTCTGCGTGTACTGCTCTGTAGTGGTGTGGTCAGTCTAACCTGAGGGACTGATGAGGGCGTGGCCTGCCAGGTAGCATCATGGTGAAGGCTGGGAACAGGAAGTGAACAGCCATGTTAATGTGTCACATGCTGTGTGAGTGTGTGTTAGTGAACACGATGTCAGCAGCGTACCTGGCTGGTAGCTCCGCCCCCTACAGGCCGTGTGGATGTGGGTGGTGCTTCCAGGAAGACGCCGCAGGCTGACGCAGTGGAGGGCGTACGGGTGTCCGCTCGCTCCACATCGGCAACAAATGACACAGCTGGCTGCATGACCGGGCTACACACACACACACACACACATCACTACATGTCCCATAATGCTTCACTCTGCATCCATCAACAAACTGACTGTTTAAACATAGAGTTCCAACTTTAGCGTCCAAGATACGAGGTAAGGAGTTCAGGTGTGTGTTCAGGTGTGTGTTCAGGTGTGTTCAGGTGTGTGTTCAGGTGTGTTCAGGTGTGTGTTCAGGTGTGTTCAGGTGTGTGTTCAGGTGTGTGTTCAGGTGTGTTCAGGTGTGTGTTCAGGTGTGTTCAGGTGTGTGTTCAGGTGTGTGTTCAGGTGTGTGTTCAGGTGTGTTCAGGTGTGTGTTCAGGTGTGTTCAGGTGTGTGTTCAGGTGTGTGTTCAGGTGTGTGTTCAGGTGTGTTCAGGTGTGTGTTCAGGTGTGTGTTCAGGTGTGTGTTCAGGTGTGTTCAGGTGTGTGTTCAGGTGTGTTCAGGTGTGTGTTCAGGTGTGTGTTCAGGTGTGTGTTCAGGTGTGTGTTCACCTTTGAGCCACACCAGTCACAGTATCTGGCATCACCGTGGTTCATACGTTTACATCTGGAACACGACAACATCCTGCTGTCTGCTGACGGGACGGGCGGGGTGCTGTTCACAACACACACCTTCAGAGACACACACACACACACACACAATACATTAATACACAGCAAATGAACAGTGTGTGTGTGTGTGTGTGTGTGTGTGTTACCGGCTGCAGGCGGGTCTCGCAGGTCAAACAGGTGGAAACGTGAGCTGGATTTCCACTTCCACAGCAAACACACACCACATGATCCTACACACACACACACACACACACACACACACACACACACACACACACACACACACATGTAAATGATCACTGCATGCTTCATCTCATTAGGGTTGTACATTTCTGTGTGTGTGTGTGTGTGTGTGTGTTCACCTGCAGTGTGATGCTGGACTGTGGTCGTAGCTGTTGGTGGATGGAGGCCCTCGCAGATATAAACAGGACTGAGAGTTCACAGGAACCAGGAGTGTTACAGAACACACAGCTGACCACCTGACACACCACACACACACACACACACACACAGGTTTAATCACAGTCACACTGCAGACTGTGTGTGTGTGTGTGTGTGTGGTGTGTGCAGTACCTGTCCTCCTTCAGCAGGGGGCAGTCTCTGCTCAGGTAACACAGGAAGTGACGCTCCACAGTGAGAACAGAACCGAGCAAATGGATCAGAAGGACGAGACCTGAGACACCGAGCACACCTGGAGAGACAGACAGGTTAACAGACAGACAGACAGGTTGACAGGCAGACAGGTTGACAGACAGACAGGTCGACAGACAGACAGGTTAACAGGCAGACAGGTCAACAGACATACAGACAGGTTGACAGGCAGACACGCTAACAGACAGACAGGCATTGTACCGCAGGAAGTCGGTCTCTCGGCTGACCCGTGACGTCTCTGTGTTGCTCAGCTGCTTCAACACGTCTGAACTCTGACAGACAGGAAACACAACAAAATAAAAGTCAGCACAGACACGGCGGCGTGCGGCGCTCGTTTGGTCGCTTACCGCTGACTGGGAACGCCGGGGTGCTCCGGTTTGGGCAGCGGTGGTCGGAGAGCTCAGTCCATGGTTCAGAAAACAAGGAGAGGAATTTCCCACCATCCTCGGCTCTGAAGACAAACATCAGGACAGGATGTGTTTAGTTTGTGCTAAGCTAGGCTAAACACGTGGACCTGTGAGTGTGTTTGAAACAGACCTGGAGGCCTCTGTAAAGAACCAGCAGAGTTCTGAGCAGACCACGAGGCTCCTTCAGAGCGACCCTGAAATGTGGAAGGACATGATGAGGATCAGCTCAGAGGCTCAGTGAGGTCCAACATGTTGATCCTCTGCAGTGGCAGTGAGATCTGGGGCTGATGGGAAATGTAGTGTGGTATCTTTATTCCCTGTTAAAGGGCTCACTAAGGACAGAGGGTGTCACTCGCTGACTGTAAAGCCTCTGATGTCTGATTACCTGCTGCTCGCTCTGCAGGAAGTTCTCCTTCTCGTCCTTCCTGTCGTTTGAATCCACAAGTTCAACCGTGAAAACCTTCGTCACCGCGGAGCTCTCTCTGCCATCACTGCAGACAGACAGACTGAAGTTCATAGAACACCTGGACAGGAAGTCAGATGATGAAGGAGAGCAGTTACCTGGTGACAGCCACCGCTCTGACAGACACTCGGCCAGCAGGCAGTAGGATTGGCTGATTGTACTTCCTGCTGCTGCTGGCTGAGCCCCGCTGCACCTCAGCCGGCCTTGATCCATCTAGAGTGTAGAAGATCGACACACCTGGAGAGTCTGCAGAGACACAGAACACCTGTCACCATGTCTGTACACCTGTCAGTACACCTGTCACCATGTCTGTACACCTGTCACCATGTCAGTACACCTGTCACCATGTCTGTACACCTGTCACCATGTCAGTACACCTGTCACCATGTCTGTACACCTGTCACCATGTCAGTACACCTGTCACCATGTCAGTACACCTGTCACCATGTCTGTACACCTGTCACCATGTCTGTACACCTGTCACCATGTCAGTACACCTGTCACCACGTCTGTACACCTGTCACCATGTCAGTACACCTGTCAGTACACCTGTCACCATGTCTGTACACCTGTCACCATGTCTGTACACCTGTCACCATGTCAGTACACCTGTCACCACGTCTGTACACCTGTCACCATGTCAGTACACCTGTCAGTACACCTGTCACCATGTCTGTACACCTGTCACCATGTCAGTACACCTGTCACCATGTCAGTACACCTGTCACCATGTCAGTAACCGTCACCATGTCATGTACACCTGGTCCCCATGTCTGTACACCGTCACATGTATGTACACCTGGTCAGTATACCTGTCACCATGTCCATACACCTGTCACCATGTCAGTACACCTGTCTGTACACCTGTCACCATGTCAGTACACCTGTCAGTACACCTGTCACCATGTCTGTACACCTGTCACCATGTCTGTACACCATGTCAGTACACCTGTCACCATGTCTGTACACCTGTCACCATGTCTGTACACCTGTCAGTACACCTGTCACCATGTCTGTACACCTGTCTGTACACCTGTCACCATGTCAGTACACCTGTCACCATGTCTGTACACCTGTCACCATGTCAGTACACCTGTCAGTATACCTGTCACCATGTCTGTACACCTGTCACCATGTCAGTACACCTGTCTGTACACCTGTCACCATGTCAGTACACCTGTCAGTACACCTGTCACCATGTCTGTACACCTGTCACCATGTCTGTACACCTGTCTGTACACCTGTCACCATGTCTGTACACCTGTCAGTACACCTGTCACCATGTCTGTACACCTGTTTGTACACCTGTCACCATGTCTGTACACCTGTCTGTACACCTGTCTGTACACCTGTTTGTACACCTGTCACCATGTTACAGATTATATATTATATATGATCAATACAGATTGTAAATATTTGTATGGATAGCTGTTAGACTCCAGGTGACAGGTGACATGATCTGATGAATGGATCGGGGACACACAGGTGATCCGTCGTACCTGACTGGATGGACACAGGTGTGCTGGTGTCGATGTGGTTCTTGGCTCTGTGCGTCTGCAGGTGGATGATGGGAATGATGAGCGGAGCAGACACTGCTCCTGCTGTCATGACGACGTCTGTCAATCAACCTGTCAATCAACAGTCTAGTATAAAGTACGTAAATACTCCAGTAAAGTAACTGTAAAGTAATTAGTTACTTTCTCTGATAAAATAAGTACGTTTCTCTGACGGTTACGTCATGACGTTTGTTTGAGTCCTCGAGACAAAAGTCATCCCTCGTGATGAACAGTGACGTCACTGCGCATGCGCCTCTGAGAATAACTGATCAATGTAAATATTGAATTATTGATTTTCTTACGTCAGATCAGAGTTCAGATGATTCACGCGACGTTCCATGAACCAGCATCTGTGTACGGCGCTGTCACTATGGCAACCTGCTCTGCACACCGCGCATGCGCTCGTTTCAACCCGTTCAACGCATCGACCGCCCCGCCGGATTGTAAACACACAAACCGTTAATAAAGAACATTAGACAGAGTTAAGACAAACTGAAGAGGACAAACTAATGTCAACGTCAGGATTCGGAACAATGTTTATTTAGAATTTATATGTAATTTATATAATCATTTATTTATTTATTTATTTTCCTTCAGGCAGGTTTCAGGACAGCCCCGCCGACCGACAGCTAACTTTTAAGGACCCTGATCTAGCATGCCTGCCTGATAGCGACAGACAGGCTAACAGGCTAACAGACAGACAGCTAACAGACAGACAGGCTAACAGACAGACAGCTAACAGGCTAACAGACAGACAGGCTAACAGGCTAACAGACAGACAGCTAACAGACAGACAGGCTAATAGACAGACAGGCTAACAGGCTAACAGACAGACAGCTAACAGACAGACAGGCTAACAGACAGACAGGCTAACAGACAGACAGGCTAACAGGCTAACAGACAGACAGCTAACAGACAGACAGGCTAACAGACAGACAGCTAACAGACAGACAGGCGAACAGACAGACAGCTAACAGACAGACAGGCTAACAGACAGACAGCTAACAGACAGACAGGCTAACAGACAGACAGGCTAACAGACAGACAGGCTAACAGGCTAACAGACAGACAGCTAACAGACAGACAGGCTAACAGACAGACAGCTAACAGACAGACAGGCGAACAGACAGACAGCTAACAGACAGATTGAAGTTAAAATGGCGGAAGTCAAAGTGAAGAAGGAGACAAACCTCTCGGACCTCGCGGAAATCGAGAACAGGTGTGTGTGTGTGTGTGTGTGTGTGTGTGTGTGTGTGTGTGTGTGTGTGTGTGTGTGTGTGTCCCTGTGTGTGTGTGTCCCTGTGTGTGTGTGTGTGTGTGTGTGTGTGTGTGTGTCCCTGTGTGTGTGTGTGTGTGTGTGTGTCCCTGTGTGTGTGTGTCCCTGTGTCTCTGTGTGTGTGTGTGTGTCCCTGTGTGTGTCTCTGTGTGTGTGTGTGTGTGTGTGTGTGTGTGTGTGTGTCCCTGTGTGTGTGTGTGTGTGTGTGTGTCTCTGTGTGTCCCTGTGTGTGTGTGTGTCTCCTCTGGATCGTCTCCTTCATCTTGTTGGAGTTGAGCTGAAGCTGGCTGAGCTCTCTCCAGCTGACAAAGTCTCTGATGACCGTCCTGTACTCCAGCTCGCTCCCCTCAGAAACATCCAACAGCAGCTGTGAGAGAACTTCTGGATGTGGCAGTGGGTGGTGTTGTGGGTGAAGTCCGAGGTGTGGAGGGTGAAGAGGAAGGGGAGAGCACCGTACCCTGAGGGACAGCTGTGCTGCAGAGCACCACGTCAGACAGTGATGGAGCCTCACGTACTGCGGTCTGTTGGCGAGGTCGTCAGTTGTCCACTCCCACCTTCTCCATCTGAGCAGTGACGGCTGGGTGGAGAAGTCAAAGAACATGAGCCTCACGGTGCTCCAGCTGTCCTCCAGCTGTAGCGTCATCCACCCTGATCCCAGGCCGGTGAGCAAACTGCAGGCGGACCAGCTGTGCTCAGCAGGATGATCCTCTCCATGGTCCACATCAGGCGGCGTCTTCAGTACCGGGACCGCACAAAGTGTTACAAAGTGTTACAAAGTGTTCGTGAACTGTCATCAATGTACGACAAACGCAGCACGGCGTTTAGCTCAGGCGGTGGAGCGTCCGTGTGCGGCCACTCGGGTTCGAGTCCGACGTCGTTCCTCTTCAGCTCAAATAACGCTAAAAAAAAAGGCCAAAACATAACTATAAAATATGACTGTGTGTGTGTGTGTGTGTGTGTGTGTGTGTGTGTGTGTGTGTGTGTGTGTGTGTGTGTGTGTGTGTGTGTGTCGCAGGATCAAAGAGCTGTGTCAGCAGTTTCCTCACGGCATCACAGATCAGGTGATTCAGAACGACATGCCTCACCTGGAGCCTCAGCAGAGAGCCATGGCCATCAACAAGCTGCTGTCATTGGTCAGTCTGATGATGATGTCACTGTCTCTGGTCTGACTGATTGGTTAGTTGTTGATGATGTCATGTTCACCTGCTCCAGGGTCAGCTGGACCTGCTGAGGAACAGTTCAGGTCTCCTGTACAGAATGAAGGACGCTCAGAGCACCAGGTAAACACACCTGACACACACACACACACACCTGACACACACACCTGACACACACACACACACCTGACACACACACACACACACACCTGACACACACACACACACCTGACACACACACACATACACCTGACACACACACACATACACCTGACACACACTGACACACACACCTGACACACACACACACCTGACACACACTGACACACCTGACACACACCTGACACACACACACACACACCTGACACACACTGACACACACTCACACACACACACACACCTGACACACACTGACACACACACACACACACACACACCTGACACACACCTGACACACACACACACACACACACACACACCTGACACACACTGACACACACACACACACACCTGACACACACACACACACACACACACACACCTGACACACACCTGACACACACACACACACACCTGACACACACCTGACACACACTGACACACACTCACACACACACACACACCTGACACACACTGACACACACACACACACACACACACCTGACACACACCTGACACACACACACACACACCTGACACACACCTGACACACACTGACACACACACACACACACACACACACACACACCTGACACACACCTGACACACACACACACACACCTGACACACACTCACACCTGACACACACTGACACACACACACCTGACACACACACACACTGACACACACACACACACACACCTGACACACACCTGACACACACACACCTGACACACACACACTGACACACACACACACACACACCTGACACACACCTGACACACACACACCTGACACACACACACTGACACACACACACACCTGACACACACCTGACACACACACACCTGACACACACACACACACCTGACACACACACACACCTGGTGTTCTAGTCTGCAGGCTTCCTGTCGACCTGCTGGTCTGTCTGACAGTGAGGAGATCTCAGGTGGAGTTTAGTGTGACAGTTCTCGATGATGATCGAAGCTCGGATGATCTGTGATGTGTTGGTGGTTCTTTGAGACGTTCCTGTGGCTGCTTCAGACGTTCAGGGAGTCCTTTTAGATTTTAAAGAGCTTCTGTTGGTGGTTGAACATTGATGGAAGAGTTTGAACCGAATTGTACAGGTGTGCCTTAACGTCCCACACCGTCGTCTTTCAGGGTGACTCACCTTGTAACGTGTGATCCAATGAGATTGTGTCTTTTCAAACAGCTGACTCGATTTCCATTCTTGTGTTTCAGTAAGATGAAAGGTTCAGACAACCAGGAGAAGCTGGTCTATCAGATCATCGAGGACGCTGGAAACAAAGGTAACAACAACAGGTCCGACTCACTGAGTGAATACCAGGAGGTAGTTAGAAACATGAATCTGAAGCGCTGCAAAGTGTTGCAAAGTGTTGCAAAGTGCTGCAAAGTGTTGCAAAGTGTTGCAAAGTTGGTTCTGTGCTGCAGGCATCTGGAGCAGAGATATCCGCTTTAAGAGCAACCTTCCTCTGACTGAGATCAACAAGATCCTGAAGAACCTGGAGAGTAAGAAGCTCATCAAAGCCGTCAAATCTGTTGCTGTGAGTTTAAAACTGTTCCCGATCAGGCGATCGCCATGGAGATACGAGGTGCCCGTCTGACATGTTTGTTGTGTGCAGGCGTCAAAGAAGAAGGTGTACATGTTGTACAACCTGCAGCCAGACCGCTCAGTGACGGGGGGGGCCTGGTACAGCGACCAGGACTTTGAGTCCGAGTTTGTTGAAGTTCTGAACCAGCAGTGCTTCAAGTTCCTGCAGAGCAAGGTACAAAAAACTTAATTCACATCAACCAAGAAGAAAGAAAAAGTGATTTCAGATTTAATGAACCATGAATGTGTGTGAACCTCCGTGAATACTGACCAGCAGGTGGCAGCAGAGTCACAGGCTGCGGTCGTCACACCTTCCTCACTGAGTGAAATGACCCGGAAGTGTTAACGAGCTGTTTGAATCCTCTGACTGAAGGAAAGGAGCTTCAATGCTTCCTTTGTTATCTCCTTTAGCATAGGATACACGGAGCATCCTTTAGGAAAGGAAAGGAGGTGACAGCCTGCAGCAGAGTGTGTGTGAACATGAACACGTGTTGATCATGAAGTGTGTCCTGCTGCGTTCACACACAGTACAAACTGTTTGGAACTGTGCCATCCAGCGTCCTGCAGATCATCATCAAGTTCCCGTTGCTGATTAATCATATATCTTTGCCATAACTTGCTAACATGTTTGTATGTGAGTGGACAGGAGGGTGAGCGACCAGACCAGGTAACAAACACTTCACCTGACTTCAGGTGGACAATATTCATTTATTATTTAACTCTGACGTTGGTGATGACGTCACATTTTTATATTTCATGAAGCAACACGGTCAGAGCGCGGGGAGGATCCAGGAAGTATCTCAGATGAGCGTTTGTAGTCCATCTTCTGGACTTTGTAGTTTTACCCCGTCACATCCTCACCACCTCTCCTTCACATCTTTCCTTACCACCTCTCCTTCACATCTTTCCTTACCACCTCTCCTTCACATCTTTCCTTACCACCTCTCCTTCACATCTTTCCTTACCACCTCTCCTTCACATCTTTCCTTACCACCTCTCCTTCACATCTTTCCTCACCACCTCTCCTTCACATCTTTCCTTACCACCTCTCCTTCACATCTTTCCTTACCACCTTGTGACTTTTTCTATCGAGGTGAAGGAGGTTAGGAAAATACTTTTTTCAAAATTTTTTTGACCAATCGACCGTACCCAAAGAGTCAGAGTCAG
Organism: Nibea albiflora; assembly: GCA_014281875.1. Classification (NCBI taxonomy): domain Eukaryota; kingdom Metazoa; phylum Chordata; class Actinopteri; family Sciaenidae; genus Nibea; species Nibea albiflora. The sequence goes on from CM024789.1 coordinate 830,968, forward strand.
GACCAGGACAGGGTCGGGTCATGTGGTCGGGGTCGGGCCGTGTGGGTGGGGTCGGGTCATGTGGTCGGGGTCGGGCGGGGTCGGGTCATGTGGTCGGGGTCGGGTCATGTGGGCGGGGTTTCTGATGTATTTCAGGTCTCCAGTTTCAGTTGTGATTAATGAAACGCTGTCCGACCTCATCCTTGGTACCACCTCTTGTTGTACATGATGACACGTTCATGGTCCAATCCCGTGTTTTGGCTGTCACATGACCGTCACATGACCCTCAGACTGGACTGTGATTTGTGTGTCCAGGCTGACGCGGCGAGGGACAGCAAACAGAGCCCCATGGTTCAGAGGAACAGCTCCTTCGCCACCTCGCATGAAGTCTGGAAGTACATCTGCGAGCTGGGAATCAGCAAGGTGATGCCTCTCTGCCCCGCCCCTTTTATGACATCACACACCTGTCAGCCGTGACAACCTGCTGATCAAACGTGTGTGTCCTCTGAGCCGTCACAGATTAATTGACAGGTGTTTGTCTCCAGGTGGATCTGTCCATGGACGACATTGAGACTATCCTGAACACGCTGATCTATGACGGGAAGGTGGAGATGACCATCATCGCCGCCAAGGAGGGAACGGTGGGCAGCGTGGACGGACAGATGAAGCTGTACCGCGGCGTGAACTCCGTCATCCAGCCGACCGGCCTGGTCCGGACGCCCTGCGGACTCTGTCCGGTACAACGAACGTGTGATTGGTTCTGAAGGACCACCCGACAGGTGTTCCTGAGTCCTGACGTCCTGTTCTGTCTCCTCAGGTGTTTGACGACTGTCACGAAGGTGGAGAGATCTCTCCGTCCAACTGCATCTACATGATGGAGTGGTTGGACTTCTGACGGCTCATCAGATCTTCACTTTATTTTTTATTTATCACAAAGTTTAATAAAAGTACAAAAATCCAACGTGTCAGTTTGATTCCGTCCAGAAGATGGCGCCGGCTCGACGTGGTAACCAACAACAGATACTGTACACCAGGGGTGTCAAACTGTTCCACAGAGGGCCGGAGTGGCTGCAGGTTTTTGTTCCAACCAACCAGGAGCTCACAGTTTGACCAATCAACTCTCTGAAGACTGAGATCAGCTGATTAAATGAGTCGAGTCTGCAGCCACAGTGGACAGTTTGGACACGCCTGCTGTACACAGTCTGTCATGGACCAGGTTAAACCAGGTTTCTGTTTCAGCCATGGTTTCTGATTGGCCCGTACTGTGATGGTCCTGGCATCCGTGCCGTCACTGATTTACTGATGGAGGCGGGTGACGGTGTCTAAATATTCCTGGATGTTGATGTGATGGTTGTAGGTGGCTGCCTGCCACACACCTGTACCTGTCTGTCTGCTGGCATCACTGCGATGAAGATGGGGAGGGGCGAGGTCTTTAACCTGGTTTAACTTGTTTGGACAACCTGTGTCTGACGTGAAACACAAGCTGCAGTTCCTCTAACGTCCACCTGAGGCTGGCTGCAGCAGTGAGTCAGTCTCCATAAGTCCCCATGTTAGACAGCAGAAATAAACATGTTTACAGCCTGGTACAAAAAACAGTTTTGGTCTCTGTAGCTAATTTCCCCGTTCATGACAACTGTACTGAGGGTGAATTTATATACAACTCACCTGTTCACATTATATTAAGGCTTAAAGTGATGCAGGATTCAGACTTTGATTGACAGGTGGGTGTGGTCACAGAGACTACGTCCAGGTTTTAGACAGTCTGCGACAGTCACAGAGACTACGTCCAGGTTTTAGACAGTCTGCGACAGTCACAGAGACTACGTCCAGGTTTTAGACAGTCTGCGACAGTCACAGAGACTACGTCCAGGTTTTAGACAGTCTGCGACAGTCACAGAGACTACACCATGGATCTTGTTGGTCCAGATTCGACAAACATGGAGGTTGCACTTGAACACAATCAGAACCAGAATACTGACACGAATGTGGACGTGGCCTCGTGTTACAGACTCGATGTGATCGATGTGCTGACAGGCGGCCATGCACTCAGGTATGATGCACTCTGAGTGTGTTCATCCAATCACAGCGCTCGTTAGGCCTTGTGTTTCCATCAGACATCGTTAAAGCTCCATCTGCCTCTAATGGACTGCTGACCGTCAGCATGGCTCACTTTACACAGCAGCAACATGAGCTCCTGTCGACCAATCAGACAGCAGCAACACTCAGTGTCGCCAGTCGAACAGAAACTACAGACTATACTACCCATGAGCCTCAGCAGCTGTGAGCCTACCATCCCTTGAAGCAGCTGAGTGGTAAAGACTGCAGGTCCATTAAGCTCATTAATAAATAATCAGCTCTGACTCTGCTGAAACTGAGCCACGCCCACTGTGTGACATCCCTTCCTGGTATCAGCCAGGTGGGCCGGGCCAGGTCAGGTGACTGGGATGATGCCGACACAGGAAGTGCAGTTCAACATGTTTGCCTTCAGACGTGAGTTAGCACCAATGTGCTAAAATAATATGTTAGCAATACTGTTAGCAAGCATGAAGCTAACATCTAAAACCTGGACATAGTCTCTGAGACTGTCACAGACTGTCTAAAACCTGGACGTAGTCTCTGAGACTGTCACAGACTGTCTAAAACCTGGACGTAGTCTCTGTGACCACACCCACCTGTCAATCAAAGTCTTAATCCTGCATAACTTTAAGCCTTAATATAATGTGAACAGGTGAGTTGTATATAAATTCACCCTCAGTACAGTTGTCATGAACGGGGAAATTAGCTACAGAGACCAAAACTGTTTTTTGTACCAGGCTGTAAACATGTTTATTTCTGCTGTCTAACATGGGGACTTATGGAGACTGACTCACTGCTGCAGCCAGCCTCAGGTGGACGTTAGAGGAACTGCAGTTTGTCTTCACAGAGACGGAGGTGTGACTCCATCGTGGTTGTTGAAGCTGGACTTCTCAGAGTTGTCCTTGAATGCATCACAAACTGATTCTGATGAAAACCAGAGTTTGAGAGGAGAGGAGGAGAGGAGAGAGGAGAGAGGAGAGAGGAGAGAGGAAGGAAAGAAGGGAGGTTATGTTAGGAGGGAGGAGGGAGGAGAGGGGGAGGAGAGGGGGAGGAGAGAGGAAGGAAAGAAGGGAGGTTATGTTAGGAGGGAGGAGGGAGGAGAGGGGGCAGTGCGGATTCTTTCCCGTCATTCCCTGCAGCAGCAGCAGCAGCAGCAGCAGCAGCAGCAGCTCCCTCCTCCTCCTCCTCCTCCTCCTCCTCCTCCTCCTCCTGTCTGTCTGTCTGTCTGTCGCTCCGTCCTTTCTGTGTCGGATGTGCGGACTCTTCTTCTTCGGCTGAACTTTGCAGAGTGGCGGTGATCTTCTGAGCAGGTAAACATCTCCTTCTCCTCCTCCTTCTCCTCCTCTTTCTCCTCCTTCTTCCTCCTCCGTGTGTCTTTTGTCTCCGTGGCCGTGATTGGAGCTGCGGAGCGGCGGTCTGGAGCCTCTGATCCTCCGCAAACTTCGCTCCATGTCGGAGGACAGACCCGACCGATCGAGGCTCTCTGCTCCGATCTGAAACACTGAGTCTTCCCCGCAGGCCCGCGCCTCTCTCCCGGCCTCCGTCCGCTGTCTGTCGCCGCGCCGCGGTGCCTCAGCCCCGCACGTCCGCTGCTCGTCCCCCGCCCCGCCAGCAGCCATTAGTCTGGAGGATGGAGGATAATAACGGTGCGCCATGCATGGACGCAGAAACAGGCGTGGTCGCGGGAGGAGGAGGAGGTGGTGGTGTGTGTGTTAATGTGTGTGTTCAGGACAATAAACACGGAGCACTAACACACCCCGCACGGCGCACATTTGCGGGTGTTTGTTTTTCAGCGGTAGAATGCGCGGGATGTGTCCGGCCTGCAGCAGCTGTTCCTCGGCTGAGGGAGGTCCTGCAGGCCGGAGCGCAGCCCAGCACGGAGAAAAACACGGAGAGGAGCCCCGTCACCTCCACCACCTCCACCACCTCCACCCTCCGCTGGAACATTGTTGGAACGTTTTCCCAACGTTACGCGAACCCATGCAAACAAACATTTGAACAGGGCCGGGTACAGCCCAGGAGGGGCCGGGCAGGGCCCCCACCCCCACCTCCACCTCCACCTCCACCCAGACAGGCTGCAGCTCCACACACAGCTCAGCAGAACCTTCTGTTCTCAGCAGAACCTTCTGTTCTCAGCAGAACCTTTAGAAAGCAGGTCCAAGCGATGACACAGGAAGTTTGTAAATTGACGACAAACAGCTAACAGTGCTAACAGTGCTAACACGTTCTCCGGTTCTCCAGAACATGGCTCAACCTGCTGAAACAACATTCTACGTTCTCTCAAGGTTCATGAGCAGTTCTGTTTACGTTCCCCTCAGAACATCTAAGTAACGTTTAAGAAACATGTTCCAAACGTAAGAACATCGTCTTTATGTTCTCATGCTGACAACATTCAAAGAACGTTCTCCTCAGATGGTCTTGTGGTTCCACAAACACCCTCTTCGCACATAGTCTGAACGTTCTTGTAACATTGGAAGAACATTTGTAGAAATGTGACAAGATGTTTCAGGAACGTTCTGAGAACGTTTTTCCAAAGCTAAGTGAATTGTAATGTTCTCCAAAGGTTCCTCTGATGTGTTACCTGATTTGTGGCTACTGTATCATGTTCTAACGTTAATGGAACGTCACAGAAATGTTCTAAAAAGAACTTTCACAGAAACACAATCCCAACGTTCCCTCAGCGTTCCCATGCAGTAAGACACTGTATCTGGACGTACAGAATGTTTTCTTGAGGTTCTTTAAATGACCTTTTACTTACTTCTTCTGGGGAACGTTTAAAGAATGTTCCTTGATGGTTCCTTGAGGGAACAGAGCTCAAACACGGGTTCTGTTCCGGATCTGATAGAATATTTGGTTGCAGGGATGTTCTGTTAAGGTTCTGTTAAGGTTCCTACGCTGTAGCAACATTTTCAGAGAGCATGTTCACTAAATGTTCCCTTGTGGTTTTCTTAGAACATTTGGAGAACATTCTCACTAGAACCCTGTAATGCGTTGTAAATACGTTCTATAGTTGTCTCTTTCGTGACTCATGTTGGGAAACACGTTAACGTTCTCCAAACGTAATAAAAACGTTTCTGGTGCGTGACATGTCACAGGAAGTCTCTGGAAACGTTCTTCTAAATGATCATGAGGGGAATGTTGCCAGAACGTTGTCAGAACGTTACAGGACCCCCCCCCCCCAATTACACAGGCTCATTTGCATAAAGACGTGACATCAGATGTGTCACCATGGTAACTCCAGGTAGAGTCGTCCAGGCGTGTTCTTTTAAACACGCTCTGAAGCTAGCTGTTTCTTTATGCTAAGCTGAGCTAGCTGGCTGCAGCCTCATGCCATTCGCTGAGATATCCAATACATCTGATGGTCAGTGAATGTACCATGGAGGTGCGTTCACTGACGATGAAGTATGAACACTCTGCAGGTCAGACTAATCGAGTACTTCACTGACATGTAATCAGAGTACTGATGTGTTTTAACTGCACGGGCAGAAATGCATCATGGGTCATCGTTTGAAATCAGCGTGTGTTTGAAGGGTGGGGTCAACAGGAAGTGTGTGTGTGTGTGAGTGTGTGTGTGTGAGTGTGTGTGTGTGTGTGTGTGTGAGTGTGTGTGTGTGTGTGTGTGTGTGTGAGTGTGAGTGTGTGTGAGTGAGTGTGAGTGTGAGTGTGTGTGTGTGTGAGTGAGTGTGAGTGAGTGTGTGTGTGTGAGTGTGTGTGAGTGTGTGTGAGTGAGTGTGAGTGAGTGTGTGTGTGTGAGTGTGTGTGAGTGTGTGTGTGTGTGTGCTCTGCTCAGTGAGGTCATTCTTTTTCTTCATCTGGAAAACAAACCGTCGGCTGTCCTGATGTAAACCTGGAGCTGATCACATGACACCTCCTCTTCCTCGACCTTCTGTTAGCCTGGAGGCGGCTAATGTAGCAGCTAACACGTCCTTCAGCAAACAATGAGGCTGTTAGCTTAGCTTGGCATAAAACTGTTAGCTTAGAGAGAGAGAGAGAGAGAGAGAGAGAGAGAGAGAGAGAGAGAGAGATGGTGACGTTCATGTGTCATGTGACTGCCTCACATCATTTCCAGCATCCTGCACAGCATTCTGGGAAGTCAGGTCCATTAGTGGAGGCAGTCCCTCAGGACAACCTCGACAGGTCCATTAACTCAGAGCTCAGCAGGCCATGACAGACAGACAGACAGAGAGACAGACAGACAGACAGACAGACAGACTTCCCATAAGATCCCTTCAGATTGTTGAATATGTCACAGAACTACATTACCCATGATCCGATTTATCCATCGAGTTCTACAAATATCTCGACCTGGTTCTGTCTGCACTGGGTCAATTATCTATCAATATTTCACCAGGATTGATTTGTAGTTCTTTAGATGATCTGCAGACCTCCACGTGTTTTTTATCTGTCTTCCTGTCTGTCTTCCTGTCGTCCCGCAGGGCTCGTCCTGAAGCTGCCGATGTGGACGTGTCTCCGCTGACATTGAGGCGTGTGTCAGAGGTGAAAGGTCATGATGACGACGGTTGCCGCCGAGTACGACCACATGGAGCTGCAGCAGCAGTACAGCAGCAATGACACGGTCAACAACCGCTGGGACGACGAATGGGACAACGAGAACAGCTCGGCCCGCCTCTTTGAACGCTCCCGCATCAAGGCGCTCGCAGGTAGGAGCTCCGCCCCCCCACGTTCACGTGTTAATGAGGTTCTGTCTTTATACAATCTGTCACATGATGCAGACCACATGACGACCTAAAAACATGCAACAAGGTGTCAGCTGATCGCTGACATGACATGACTCCGCCCACTTCCGGTTGTCTAGTGGTTGTTTCCTGGTTTCTCGTGGTTGTCTGCTGGTTGTTTCCTGGTTATCTCGTGGTTGTTTCCTGGTTATCTTGTGGTTGTTTCCTGATTGTCTCCTGGTTATTTCCTGATTGTCTGCTGGTTGTTTCCTGGTTATCTCGTGGTTGTTTCCTGGTTATCTCGTGGTTGTTTCCTGATTGTCTCCTGGTTATCTCGTGGTTGTTTCCTGATTGTCTCGTGGTTGTTTCCTGATTGTCTCGTGGTTGTTTCCTGGTTGTCTCGTGGTTGTTTCCTAATTGTCTCGTGGTTGTTTCCTGATTGTCTCCTGGTTGTCTCGTGGTTGTTTCCTGGTTGTTTCCTTTTTGTCTCCTGGTTGTTTCCTGTTTGTCTCGTGGTTGTTTCCTAATTGTCTCGTGGTTGTTTCCTGATTGTCTCCTGGTTGTCTCGTGGTTGTTTCCTTTTTGTCTCCTGGTTGTCTCCTGGTTGTTTCCTTTTTGTCTCCCGGTTGTTTCCTGTTTGTCTCCTGGTTGTTTCCTGTTTGTCTCCTGGTTGTCTCGTTGTTGTTTCCTGATTGTCTCCTGTTTGTTTCCTGTTTGTCTCCTGGTTGTTTCCTGTTTGTCTCCTGGTTATCTCGTGGTTGTTTCCTTTTTGTCTTCTGGTTGTCTCCTGGTTGTTTCCTTTTTGTCTCCTGGTTGTTTCCTTTTTGTCTCCTGGTTGTTTCCTGTTTGTCTCCTGGTTGTTTCCTGTTTGTCTCCTGGTTGTCTCCTGGTTGTTTCCTGTTTGTCTCCTGGTTGTCTCGTTGTTGTTTCCTGATTGTCTCCTGGTTGTTTCCTGGTTGTCTCCTGGTTGTTTCCTTTTTGTCTCCTGGTTGTTTCCTGTTTGTCTCCTGGTTGTTTCCTGTTTGTCTCCTGGTTGTTTCCTGTTTGTCTCCTGGTTGTCTCCTGGTTGTTTCCTGTTTGTCTCCTGGTTGTCTCGTTGTTGTTTCCTGATTGTCTCCTGTTTGTTTCCTGTTTGTCTCCTGGTTGTTTCCTGTTTGTCTCCTGGTTATCTCGTGGTTGTTTCCTTTTTGTCTTCTGGTTGTCTCCTGGTTGTTTCCTTTTTGTCTCCTGGTTGTTTCCTGTTTGTCTCCTGGTTGTCTCCTGGTTGTTTCCTGTTTGTCTCCTGGTTGTCTCGTTGTTGTTTCCTGATTGTCTCCTGGTTGTTTCCTGGTTGTCTCCTGGTTGTTTCCTTTTTGTCTCCTGGTTGTTTCCTGTTTGTCTCCTGGTTGTTTCCTGTTTGTCTCCTGGTTGTCTCGTGGTTGTCTTGTTGTTGTTTCCTGTATGTCTCCTGGTTGTTTCCTGGTTGTTTCTGGTCCCTTCATTATCCTATCCCTTTCATTATCAGGCTTCCCATGATACTTTGGGGCTCCAAATACTACAATACCCATAAGCCTCAGCTGTTGTCATAAAGAATGTGAAGAGTGCGTGTGTGTGCAGGATGTTTGTCTCTCACTTCCTGTCCTTCAGTCTGGAATGTGAAGGAACAATGAAGGGAAACACCCCCCCACCCCACCCCACCCTCCCCCTACACACACACACACACACACACAGTCTAGACTGTAAAAAATGTTTCTTCAGACTAGCTTTGAGTCAGAACCAGCTGATGATCATCTGTGGATCTCCAGACATTCATCAACCAGAACTGAACGATCCTCAGCTCCACGTACCACCAGTGGGACATGAACCATAGCTTGAGGAAACAGGAAACAGAATTCTTTAAATTAATTTTTTACAGTTTTTATGGAGGGGTCCGCCTCTGTGTGCAGGGGGCGGGGCCCCTGTGCGTGTGTGTGTGTGTGTGTTTTGGAGGGAAACGGAGAACAATCACAGTCAGAGTGACGTGGAGTGTTGGGCAGGGCCGGACACACACACACACACACACACACACACACACACACACACACACACACACACACACACACACACACACACTGACCTCTGGACTTTTCTTCTTCTCCTGGAAAACGAGGACGTCTTCTTCTGTCCGCTGTGAGCTGCAGGTCGACTTTTCTTCTTCTGTGGTTTCAAACTCGTCTGTTTCTTCTTCACTCGGTTTAACCTCGTCTCGTCTGTAACGCCGCGGTGCTCTTTGAACGATGCCGTTTGGTCTGTCGCTCCGTTGATCTGCTGCGTTCGCCACGACTCGCTGTCCTAGCTGTGGATTTATTTGTTGGATTGGTGCTGAAGATTTGAGACCTGATGGAGGCGGAGTCTGCTCAGCTGCAGGGCAACTATAACCTGCTGGAGGGTCGATTCAAACAGCTGCAAGGTAAGAACCCGACCAGAATCTGATCAGAACCTGACAGGTCAGAGGTCACAGCAGCACAGGGACGATGGAGAGCTGGTTTTGGTGGTCTTGCTGGATTTGGTGGTCTTGCTGGATTTGGTGGTCTTGCTGGATTTGGTGGTCTTGCTGGATTTGGTGGTCTTGCTGGTTGTAGTGGTCCTGGACTGTGATAAGTAACCTGATTTTTTTTTTCCACCATTCACGTTGTTGATAAAGTTTCTGTTGAAGGTTCTGATGCAGGTAGAACAGGAGGAGCAGTTGAATGGTCCTCGCCCTGGCCCCTCATAGTGCTTATTGATCTGGAGCGGTGAAATTAACTCTGCTCTGGCAGGAAGAGAAGTTTGGATCAGGAGAAGAGTTCTGGTTCTTGACCCGGTTCTGTTGTAATGAACCTGGAGGTTCACAGTATTTGGATGTTGTCATGGAGTTCTTGTGATGTTTGCTGAGGTGGTCGAGGTCTCCAGAGGCTGAGGAACCCTGGTGCTGTTGTCGAACAGCTAACATGCTAAATG
>CM024789.1:845656-880727 GCA_014281875.1 Nibea albiflora
CTGCTGGACCCAGAGGGTAAGGTCCTGATCCAGTTAAACTGAACCGGGCCTGAGACCTGCAGTGAGTCGGCCGGTTCAGTTCAGAGACTTGGCCTTCATGCTGTGTTTGTGTTGCAGATATCAGCGTGGACCATCCCCGACGAGAAGTCTGTCATCACCTATGTGGTCACCTACTATCACTACTTCTCCAAGATGAAGGCTCTGAAGGTTGAAGGCAAACGCATTGGAAAGGTCAGAGAGTGAGACTGAGACTGATAAAGACTGAAACTAAGACTGAGACTGATAAAGACTGAAACTAAGACTGAGACTGGTAAAGACTGAAACTAAGACTGAGACTGATAAAGACTGAAACTAAGACTGAGACTGATAAAGACTGAAACTAAGACTGAGACTGGTAAAGACTGAGTCTAGAGGTGGAGCGTTACCAGTTAGATATAGTTGGACTTACCTCCACGCACAGTGCTGGTTCTGAAACTAAAATGAAGACGACAAAAACACCAACTATGTACTAATACTACGAGTACTGCTGATACTACGAGCATTTGGTTCTGCTGATGTGTTCTGAGCATCATGTGATGAAATATGAAGAAGATCTGTCCTCTTGTCCAGGTGTTGGATAACGCCATAGAGACGGAGAAGATGATTGAGAAGTACGAGTCTCTGGCCTCAGACCTGCTGGAGTGGATCGAGCAGACCATCATCATCCTCAACAACAGGAAGTTTGCCAACTCTCTAGTCGGAGTTCAGCAGCAGCTTCAGGCTTTCAACACCTACAGGACGGTGGAGAAGCCCCCAAAGTCAGAGCCTTCACTGAACCCTGTCTCTTACACCCTGTCTCCTCCTCTCACCTCCTCTTGTCTCCCCATCTCACCTCCTCTTGTCCTCCTTTCTTCTCCTCTCCTCCTCTCATCTCCTCTCTCCTCCTTGTCCTTCAGGTTTCACGGAGAAGGGGAACCTGGAGGTTCTCCTCTTCACCATCAGAGTAAAATGAGAGCCAACAACCAGAAGGTGTACATGCCGAGAGAGGGCAAGCTCATATCCGACATCAACAAGGTCAGAAAGCTGCAAGACTCCAGAACTGAGTTCCAGGACTGAGGTCGATCAGCTGATCAGATAAATTTATTTTATAAATAAAATGTAAAAAAATCAGTTTCCATCTTTTCAAAACAAATATCAGCTGTTAATAATTTGTCAGCTGTCTGAGTTCATGTTGTTCGGTGACTCTGCAGCGACCTCTGATGGTTCATGCTTGATGGACTGGAGGAGTCCACAGTTTGGTTCTTGGTGCTTGATGTGGTTCATGTTCGTTTGTCAGGCCTGGGAGCGACTGGAGAAAGCGGAGCACGAGAGGGAGTTGGCTCTGAGGACGGAGCTGATTCGTCCAAGAGAAACTGGAAACAACTTGCCAGACGCTTCGACCGCAAGGCAGCCATGAGAGAGACGTGGCTGAGTGAGAACCAGAGGCTGGTGTCACAGGTGGGAGGGGGCAGCTACCGGTGCGACACGTCCTGTTACGGTTCTTACTTGTTGGTTCATGAATGTTTCCTTTTCTCTCCAGGACAACTTTGGATTCGACCTTCAGGCCGTTGAGGCGGCCACCAAGAAGCACGAGGCGATTGAGACGGACATTGCAGCGTACGAGGAACGTGTCCAGGCCGTCGTCGCTGTGGCTAAGGAGCTGGAGGTGAGCACTACCACGACATCAAACGCATCACGGCCAGAAAGGACAACGTGATCCGCTGTGGGAATACCTGCTAGAGCTACTAAAGGCCCGCAGACAGAGACCTAGAGATGAACCTGGGCCTGCAGAGGGTCTTCCAGGAGATGCTCTACATCATGGACTGGATGGACGAGATGAAGGTACACTGATGATGTTCTTATCTTTGAGCTCGGCAGAGGGCTGATGGTCGTCTTAATTGTGGTCTGTCTTTGTTTTAGATGTTGCTGCTGTCTCAGGATTATGGGAAACATCTGCTCGGTGTGGAGGACCTGCTGCAGAAACATGCCCTGGTTGAGGCTGACATCGCGATCCAGGCTGACAGGGTGAAAGCAGTTTCTACCAACGCCAACAAATACTCTGTCAATGATGATGGTGAACAGCATCCTTTTGGTTTCAAATAATTTGTCCACATTCTGACTTTGTCGTGTTTTATTCTCTTCTGACTTCCTAACGAGGAGTCTTGTATCACCAGGACCACGGGTAACATAGTGTCTTCCTATCCAGGCTACAAGCCCTGCGACCGCCAAGTCATTCAGGACCGGGTTTCCCACCTGGAGTTCTTGCTACCAGGAGCTGACACAGCTGGCCGCTGAGCGCCGCGCCCGTCTGGAGGAGTCCCGCCGCCTCTGGAAGTTCTTCTGGGAGATGGCAGAGGAGGAGGGCTGGATCCGTGAGAAGGAGCAAATCCTGTCCTCTGTCGAGCACGGCAAAGACCTGACTGGGGCACTACTGCCTCCTCAGCCAGCAACGCGCCTTAGAGGATGAGTATGAGCGGCCGTGCTTGGCCACCTCCCAACACACCATCGCAGAGGGCCAGGCCATGGTGGAGGCTGGACACTTTGCTTCCCACCAAGATCCAGGAGCGCATCGCTGATCTCCAGGCTCAGTGGGCGGCGCTGGAGCAGTTGGGCTGTGGCGAGGAAGAAGCGGCTGGAGGATGCTCTGGCACTGCACCAGTTCCCAAGCTGATGCAGATGATGTTGACGCCTGGACCCTGGACGCCCTGCGCATTGTCTCGAGTGAGAGACGGGCCATGACGAGTTCTCCACTCAGGCTTTGGTCAGGAAGCACAAGGATGCATGCAGCAGAGGTGGCCAGCTACCGTCCAGTCATTGACTCACTCCACGAACAGGCCGCCTCACTGCCTGAGGAGGAGTCCGTGTCAGAAGAGGTGCGTGGTCGGTTGGCCGGCATTGAGGAACGCTACAAGGAAGTGTCGGAACTGACAAAGCTGAGGAAGCAGGCACTGCAGGATGCTCTGGCGCTCTACAAGATGTTCAGCGAGGCGAACGCTTGTGAGGTTTGGATCGACGAGAAGGAGCTGTGGCTGAACAGCATGGAGATCCCTGAAAAACTGGAGGACCTGGAGGTCATACAGCACAGGTAGGGCTACAAGAGGCTGCAAGTTTGTGATGTTACACCTCTTTTAGCCAGCACCACATTCATGTGGCCTGTGTCCTCTGCAGGTTTGAGAGTCTGGAGCCTGAGATGAACAACCAGGCATCTCGTGTTGCTGTGGTGAACCAGATTGCCCGGCAGCTGATGCACAATGGTCACCCTAGCGAAAAGGACATCAAGACCCAGCAGGACAAACTCAACAACAGGTACAGACAAATGTAACTAGCTGTAAACACTGTGACACTGCAGGTATGATTGTAGCTGTAGACTGACGATCCTCTCCTCTAGGTGGAGCCAGTTCCGTGATCTGGTGGACCAGAAAAAGGAGTCCTTGAACTCAGCTCTGGGAGTGCAGAATTACCACCTTGACTGCAACGAGACCAAGTCCTGGATCAAAGAAAAGACCAAAGTCATCGAATCCACCCAGGAGCTGGGCAATGACCTCACCGGGGTCATGGCCCTGCAGCGTAAACTGACAGGTATGGAACGTGACCTGGCTGCCATCGAGGACAAACTAGGTGATCTGCGAGGCGAGGCTCAGCGGCTGGCAGAGGAGCACCCCGACCAGGCCAAGGCCATTACAGGCCGTCTGGCTGAGATCAATGCTGTCTGGGAGGAAATGAAGAACACTCTGAAGAACCGCGAAGAGTCTCTGGGAGAGGCTAGGAAGCTGCAGCAGTTCCTGCGTGAGTTGGACGACTTCCAGTCCTGGTTGTTCCCGCACTCAGACAGCTATCGCCTCCGAGGACATGCCCAACACGCTCGCTGAAGCTGAGAAGCTCATGGCCCAGCACGATGGGATCAAGAATGAGATCCAGAATTATGAGGAAGACTACCAGAAGATGCGGGACATGGGAGAGATGGTGACACAGGGCCAGACGGACGCGCAGTACATGTTCCTGCGACAGCGGCTGCAGGCGCTCGACACCGGCTGGAACGAGCTGCACAAGATGTGGGAGAACCGGCAGAACCTGCTGTCCCAGTCGCACGCTTACCAGCTGTTCCTCAGGGACACCAAGCAGGCCGAGGCCTTCCTCAACAACCAGGTAATCTCACCTCACGTCATCGCAGTCTAGTTAGTCTGTCCAATATGTGTTCAGCTTATATTACATCACATTACTGATGACTCCTCTGACCTTTCCTGTTGTTCTCCAGGATGAACCCTTTTGATTTTAAAGATCTCTGCTGTCTCATTGAACTGTGTCCTTGCCCTGCAGGAGTACGTCCTCGCTCACACTGAGATGCCCACCACGCTGGAGGGCGCCGAGGCCGCCATCAAGAAGCAGGAGGACTTCATGACCACGATGGACGCCAACGAGGACAAGATCAATGGGGTGGTGGAGGCTGGCAGGCGGTTGGCCAGCGATGGAAACATCAACGCCGAACGGATCCAGGAGAGAGTAGCTTCCATCGATGACAGGTAGACATCAGCTTTGATTAATCACGATAAAAAGAGGTGTGCTTTAGGGCGGGGCTACCGACTGATGACAGGTCATTCCCACCAGCTCCACGCTCTCCAAATATGGTTACTTCTGGCTCTAAAAAAACAAAATGGCGGCACCAAACTCAAAACAGTTGATTGCTATCGGGTGATACCACTGTGGTGTCATCAGCATTCCCCACAGGCCAATCAGCATGAAGCACTGGTGATAATCCTCTGTGTTTCAGGCACAAGAAGAACCGCGAGGCTGCGGTGGAGCTGCTGATGAGGCTGAAGGACAACAGAGACCTGCAGAAGTTCCTCCAGGACTGTCAGGAGGTCAGAGTCTGTCAAACACTCAGACTTTGTCTAACATCGTGCTCGGGACCGTGAACCTCTCTGTGTTTGTGTTTGCAGCTGTCTCTGTGGATCAATGAGAAGATGCTCACGGCTCAGGACATGACCTACGACGAGGCCAGGAACCTGCACAGCAAGTGGCTCAAGCATCAGGCCTTCATGGCCGAGCTGCAGTCCAACAAAGAGTGGCTGGACAAGATCCAGAAGGTGTGACCCTCTTTATGATGCGTTCACTGCACACGTGCACCTGAACGGAGTGATCACCTGTGATCTAGATTGGCACGAGCAAACACAAGTCCTTGTTTTAAAGGTTTCACGAGGATTGTTGATAACTACAGGGTTGAATCAGGAAATGCGTCGTAGTTCGGTAGCTAACGTGTTGCATTGAGAAATACAGAATAGATTGTAACAGGAGGGAGCTAGGTGACTTGTGTTAGCATGCAGTGGTGTAGCTTTGACTGGGGTTCTTTGGGTTTGTTGGACCGCAGGACGGTGCGCTGCTTGTGTCAGAGAAGCCAGAGACTGAGGCGGTGGTGAAGGAGAAGCTGTCTGCGCTCCACGCCATGTGGCAGGACTTGGAGTCCACGACGCAGACGAAGGCTCAGTGTCTGTTCGATGCCAACAAGGCTGAGCTGTTCACGCAGAGCTGCGCCGACCTAGACAAGTGGATGGGAGGCCTTGAGGGTCAAATCCAGTCAGATGACTACGGCAAAGACTTGACATCTGTCAACATCCTGCTCAAGAAACAGCAGGTACGTGATAGGAGTGCTGAGAGTACTGCGAATACTGACAGTACTGCGAGTACTACTGCAGTGAACCAAGTTTTATTACAAGCCAGTAGTAACAGGAAGTACTTTGGAGTACTTTAGCTGTAACAGAATACTGCTGTATGGTCTGGTCCCATAGATGTTGGAGAAGCAGGTGGAGGTGCGTCAGAGGGAGGTGGTGGAGCTGCAGAGCCAGGTGCAGGCTCTGGGTCAGGAGGTGAAGGACACCGATGAGGTGGACGGGCGGAGGCAGCTGGTGGAGAGGAAGTTCCAGGAGCTGCTGGAGCCCCTGAGACGCCGCAGGAACTTCCTGGTGGCATCGAGAGAAGTTCACCAGTTCAACCGAGACGTCGAGGACGAGATCGTAAGTAAACTAGGCCGAACCTCTCTGACTGTCTGTCTGTCTGACTGTCTGTCTGACTGACTGTCTGTCTGTCTGTCTGACTGTCTGTCTGTCTGACTGACTGTCTCTCTCTCTGACTGCCTGTCTCTCTCTCTGTCTGTCTGTCTCTCTCTCTGTCTGTCTGTCTCTCTCTCTGACTGTCTGTCTCTCTCTCTGACTGCCTGTCTCTCTCTCTGACTGTCTGTCTGTCTCTCTGACTGCCTGTCTCTCTCTCTGACTGTCTGTCTGTCTCTCTGACTGCCTGTCTCTCTCTCTGACTGCCTGTCTCTCTCTCTGTCTGTCTGTCTCTCTCTCTGACTGTCTGTCTCTCTCTCTGACTGCCTGTCTCTCTCTCTGTCTGTCTGTCTCTCTGACTGCCTGTCTCTCTCTCTGACTGCCTGTCTCTCTCTCTGACTGTCTGTCTGACTGACTGTCTGTCTGTCTGACTGTCTGTCTGTCTGACTGACTGTCTCTCTCTGTCTGTCTGTCTCTCTCTCTGACTGTCTGTCTCTCTGACTGCCTGTCTCTCTCTCTGACTGTCTGTCTGTCTCTCTGACTGCCTGTCTCTCTCTCTGACTGCCTGTCTCTCTCTCTGACTGTCTGTCTCTCTCTCTGACTGCCTGTCTCTCTCTCTGACTGTCTGTCTGTCTCTCTGACTGCCTGTCTCTCTCTCTGACTGTCTGTCTGTCTCTCTGACTGCCTGTCTCTCTCTCTGACTGCCTGTCTCTCTCTCTGTCTGTCTGTCTCTCTCTCTGACTGTCTGTCTCTCTCTCTGACTGCCTGTCTCTCTCTCTGTCTGTCTGTCTCTCTGACTGCCTGTCTCTCTCTCTGACTGCCTGTCTCTCTCTCTGACTGTCTGTCTCTCTCTCTGACTGCCTGTCTCTCTCTCTGACTGTCTGACTGTCTGTCTGTCTGACTGACTGTCTGTCTCTCTCTCTGACTGTCTGTCTGTCTCTTTGACTGTCTGTCTGTCTCTCTGACTGCCTGTCTCTCTCTCTGACTGTCTGTCTGTCTCTCTGACTGCCTGTCTCTCTCTCTGACTGCCTGTCTCTCTCTCTGTCTGTCTGTCTCTCTCTCTGACTGTCTGTCTCTCTCTCTGACTGCCTGTCTCTCTCTCTGTCTGTCTGTCTCTCTGACTGCCTGTCTCTCTCTCTGACTGCCTGTCTCTCTCTCTGACTGTCTGTCTCTCTCTCTGACTGCCTGTCTCTCTCTCTGACTGTCTGACTGTCTGTCTGTCTGACTGACTGTCTGTCTCTCTCTCTGTCTGTCTGTCTGTCTGTCTGTCTGTCTGTCTCTCTGTCCTCAGCTCTGGGTTCAGGAGAGGTTTCCTGTCGCCATGTCCACCGATCATGGTCAGAACCTGCAGACGGTTCAGCTGCTCATCAAGAAGAACCAGGTGAGAGCAGAACACGTGAGACAGTGTGTGGAGGACCGGGGAATCATGTGATGGGACGAGGTGTCCATCAACCAATCAGTGATCATGAATCTGTTGCAGACCCTTCAGAAGGAGATCGCAGGTCATCAGCCTCGTATTGATGACATAATGGAGCGCAGTGAGAGTCTCCTGAAGGACGCCTCGTCCAGCAGTGATGTCATCCGTCAGCGCCTGGCCGACCTGCAGGAACTGTGGCGACAGCTAACGGAGGAGGCTGAGCTCCGTCACGGCCGACTGGAGGAGGCGCACAAAGCTCAGCAGTACTACTTCGATGCGGCTGAGGCCGAGGCGTGGATGAGTGAGCAGGAGCTGTACATGATGTCAGAGGAGAAGGCCAAGGTGAGGGCGGAGACAGGACACACCTGTCAGCCTGTGATAGACTGAGCCTGCAGGCAGGGCTCAGGGCTAAATGTTTGTGGTTTGTCATTGGTCAGGACGAGCTGAGCGCCGTCACCATGCAGAAGAAGCATCAGATTGTGGAGCAGGCGGTGGAAGACTACGCCGAGACCGTCCACCAGCTGTCTAAGACCAGCAGAGGACTGGTGGCTGACGGACACCCCGAAAGGTGCGCACGCCACACCAGGATGCCACGCCAGACTGAACCAGTTTGTGTTATCACCATGGTAACAGGTGTGTGTGTGTGTGTGTGTGTGTGTGTGTGTGTCAGTGAACGTATCAGCATGCGGCAGTCTCAGGTGGATAAGCTCTACGCTGGCCTGAAGGACCTATCAGAGGAGAGGCGGGGCAAACTGGACGAGAGGCTCCGCCTCTTCCAGCTGAACCGTGAGGTCGATGACCTCGAGCAGTGGATCGCTGAGCGGGAGGTGGTGGCCGGGTCGCATGAGCTGGGACAGGACTACGAACACGTCACCGTACGTCACCGTGACTGACAGTACTGAGTATTATTTATGATCGCATGACCGCTGACCTCTGACCTCTGTGCTCAGATGCTGCAGGAGCGTTTCCGGGAGTTCGCCCGGGACACCGGGAACATTGGCCAGGAGCGTGTGGACGCTGTCAACCGCCTGGCAGACGAGCTGATCAACACCGGTCATGGTGACGCAGCAACGGTGGCAGAGTGGAAAGATGGGCTGAACGAGGCCTGGGCCGACCTGCTGGAGCTCATCGACACCCGGACGCAGATCCTCGCCGCCTCCTTCGAACTTCACAAGTTCTATCACGACGCCAAAGAGATCCTGGGACGGATTGTAGATAAGCAGAAGAAGCTGCCAGAGGAGGTTGGACGCGACCAGAACACAGTGGAGACGCTGCAGAGGATGCACACCACCTTCGAACATGACATCCATGCCCTGGGAACACAGGTCAGTTACATCATGGGAACTCTTCGGGTTTATGGAGACACTTAAGTGGCGGCAGATGATTCCACACGGGGAGTTGAACCCTCAACCTTTGTGTTGCAGGTGAGGCAGCTGCAGGAGGACGCAGTGCGCCTTCAGTCGGCGTACGCTGGAGACAAAGCCGACGACATCCAGCGGAGGGAGAGCGAAGTGCTGGAAGCCTGGAGGAGTCTGTTGGAGGCCTGCGACGGACGCAGGGTCCGCCTCCTCGACACCGGGGACAAGTTCAGGTTCTTCAGCATGGTCCGAGACCTGATGCTGTGGATGGAGGATGTGATCCGGCTCATCGAAGCCCAGGAGAACCCCAGGTAAGCAGAGTGCCCTGCTCTCTCCTGGACTGGAACTCATGATGTGTCGTGAACGGTAATAAACGTCTTATGTTTCCTCGTGTGTTCAGAGACGTGTCGTCAGTGGAGTTGCTCATGAACAACCATCAGGGCATTAAGGCTGAGATCGACGCCCGAAACGACAGCTTCACAGCCTGCATCGAACTGGGGAAAGCCCTGCTGGCCCGAAAACACTACGCTTCAGAGGAGGTGAGGACACGAGCAGAGATTAAATATATCAAGTACAAACTAATGTGAATAGATGCGAATAGATGCCCACCACCAGTGTGTGTGTGGATGGCATCTGTCTGTGATCCTGTGCATGTGTTCAAACAGCTGGATGGGATAAATAAGGAGGAATAATTTCAAGTTTTCAACTTGACTTAACTTTAAATAACATTCGGCTTCAGAACAGGTGAACAGGACAGACAGTGAACAGGTGTGTCTGTCGTGTTGACGCTCTCTCTGTGTTCAGATTAAGGAGAAGTTGCTGCAGCTGACGGACAAGCGGAAAGAGATGATTGACAAGTGGGAGGACCGGTGGGAGTGGCTACGACTCAGTAAGACTCACACACTTCCTGACTTCCCATGACACAGGGTCAGAGGTCACAGAGCTGGAAACGCTGCAGGTGGTTTAGTCACGTGATTGCACAGGAATCATCAAAGAGTGAAACGTTTACTCACATGGCAGCCATTTTGTTTCACGTCACGCTCACCTGACGAGTTTCAACAGCCTGAAACAAGAAACAGGAAGTAACACATATGAATATAAATTAACAGCTGAAACACTTCCTGATGACTTTTCATATTAAAAGTCAACAATTTAAAATGCTGGAAAGCTTTTATTTTGACCCTTTGATCCTGTCATCTGCCCTCGTGTCCT
The DNA here is from genome assembly GCA_014281875.1 of Nibea albiflora. NCBI lineage: Eukaryota > Metazoa > Chordata > Actinopteri > Sciaenidae > Nibea > Nibea albiflora. Next base: position 855,703 of record CM024789.1, read on the forward strand.
CCCCCCTCATGTCCTCCCTCCTTGTGTCCTCTGTCCTTGTCTGCTCCCCCCCAGTCCTGGAGGTGCACCAGTTCTCGCGGGATGCGGGCGTGGCTGAGGCGTGGTTGCTAGGTCAGGAGCCATACCTGTCCAGCAGAGAGATGGGTCAGAGTGTGGACGAGGTGGAGAAACTCATCAAACGCCACGAGGCCTTTGAGAAGTCAGCCGCCACCTGGGAGGAGCGCTTCTCCGCTCTGGAGCGGCTGACTACGGTGAGGCGAAGGGGATAAAACATGTTAACTCAGAGCTATCCGGAGTTAGCCACAGCTAACGTTAGCGACATGATTTCTTGGTGGTTGTCATGATGACTCCCTCCAAGCCAATCACAGCTGTCTGTGTGTCTGTCTGTCTGTCTTGCAGCTGGAGCTGCTGGAGGTGCGGAGGCAGCAGGAGGAAGAGGAGAGGATGAGGAAGCCGCCGTCTCCCGAGCTACCCGTGATTCAGCAGGAAGAGGTTGAACAGCAGAGGTGAGAGTTTGACCACAGCGCCCTCTGCAGAACGCCACAGGAAGTGCAGCTTTAATGACTTGTGTCTCTCTGCAGCGGGGTTGTTGCTCAGAACGGACTGGCGTCGGATCAGGACTCTCCTCGGGTCAGTATTTACTCATCATCATCACCATGAACTCAGACAGGAGACCAGTCGATTTACTATCTGTGAAGGTTGTCCGTCATCAGGTCAGAGTGTTGAAGGTTCATCAGGTCAGAGTGTTGAAGGTTCATCAGGTCAGAGTGTTGAAGGTTCATCAGGTCAGAGTGTTGAAGGTTCATCAGGTCAGAGTGTTGAAGGTTCATCAGGTCAGAGTGTTGAAGGTTCATCAGGTCAGAGTGTCAGTCCATGATGGCGTGGAGGTCAGTCCGAATTGAAGAAGTCCAGCTGATACGAGAACCTTTGACGTGTGTTCAGATTCCTCTAACCTCGCAGATCCAGCATCCAAGATTATTGACATATAAAACTGAACTCTGACTAGTATTTTCATTAGAAATTTGATTCTTACTCATCAACAGTAAACACTTAAATATTTTAAATCTAACACTCTTGCAAACACTTCCTGTTCAGGATGCTGTGGATGCTGGCAACCTGGTGAATGGCGTAGCCGAGCGTAGCTCCAAGGAGCCAAGTCCCGGCGGCTCCCCCAACCCCTCGGCAGGAAGAGCAAAGCAGCCAGTCATCCACGCTACCATACAAAAACCAGGACTCGACGTCCTCGTCGCAACTCGAGGGACTCCTGCACCGCAAACACGAGTGGGAGGGGCACAACAAGAAGGCATCCAACAGGTAAAGATCCTCCACCACAAGATCCATCTCACCCCACAACAAAGCATCTCACTGTCTCACTCTGTGATTGGCAGATCGTGGCACAACGTGTATTGTGTCATCAACAACCAGGAAATGGGTTTCTACAAAGACAGCAAGACGGCGGCTCAGGGAGTCCCGTACCACAACGAAGTACCGATCAGCCTGAAGGAGGCGACCTGTGACGTGGCATCAGACTACAAGAAGAAGAAACACGTCTTCAAACTCCGGTAAGAAAGGTTCAGGCTCAGGTTCTGGTTCTGGTTTAGACTGAACTGTGTCTGAGGACACTCATCACAAGAACCTCAGGCACCTGAGAACATGGTCCAGACCAGAACCAGCTGAGAACATGGTCTGTGTGTTAATATACGATGTGAACATTTGTTTGATCTTCTGTTCTGTTTCAGACTCACTGATGGAAATGAGTATCTGTTCCAAGCCAAAGACGAAGTAAGTCTGGCTCTTTAGAACTTCAGAACTTGTGTTTTTTGTGTGGTGGTTAGATTTCTGTCATCGACACAGTAAATCATCTGTAGATACACCTGTAGAACTCATAGAATCATGTGTATAACCCATTGAACCACCTGTAGAGCCTGTAGAATCACCTGTTAGACCCTGTAGAATCACCTGCAGAGCCTGTAGAATCACCTGCAGAGCCTGTAGAATCACCTGTAGACCCTGTAGAATCACCCGCAGAGCCTGTAGAATCACCTGCAGAGCCTGTAGAATCACCTGCAGACCCTGTAGAATCACCTGCAGAGCCTGTAGAATCACCTGCAGAGCCTGTAGAATCACCTGTAGACCCTGTAGAATCACCTGTAGACCCTGTAGAATCACCCGCAGAGCCTGTAGAATCACCTGTTAGACCCTGTAGAATCACCTGCAGACCCTGTAGAATCACCTGCAGACCCTGTAGAATCACCTGCAGAGCCTGTAGAATCACCTGTAGACTCACCTGTAGACCCTGTAGAATCACCTGCAGAGCCTGTAGAATCACCTGCAGAGCCTGTAGAATCACCTGCAGAGCCTGTAGAATCACCTGTAGACTCACCTGTAGACCCTGTAGAATCACCTGCAGACCCTGTAGAATCACCTGCAGACCCTGTAGAATCACCTGTAGACTCACCTGTAGACCCTGTAGAATCACCTGCAGAGCCTGTAGAATCACCTGCAGAGCCTGTAGAATCACCTGCAGAGCCTGTAGAATCACCTGTAGACTCACCAGTAGACCCTGTAGAATCACCTGCAGACCCTGTAGAATCACCTGCAGAGCCTGTAGAATCACCTGTAGACCCTGTAGAATCACCTGCAGAGCCTGTAGAATCACCTGCAGAGCCTGTAGAATCACCTGTAGACTCACCTGTAGACCCTGTAGAATCACCTGCAGAGCCTGTAGAATCACCTGCAGACCCTGTAGAATCACCTGTAGAGCCTGTAGAATCACCTGTAGAGCCTGTAGAATCACCTGTAGAGCCTGTAGAATCACCTGTAGAGCCTGTAGAATCACCTGCAGACCCTGTAGAATCACCTGCAGACCCTGTAGAATCGGCTGTAGAATCACCTGTAGAGCCTGTAGAATCACCTGCAGAGCCTGTAGAATCACCTGCAGAGCCTGTAGAATCACCTGTAGACTCACCTGTAGACCCTGTAGAATCACCTGCAGAGCCTGTAGAATCACCTGCAGAGCCTGTAGAATCACCTGCAGAGCCTGTAGAATCACCTGTAGAGCCTGTAGAATCACCTGCAGAGCCTGTAGAATCACCTGTAAAACCCATAAGACCTGTTGTGTGTGTTCTCTCTGACCCGTGTCGCCCCCTGTAGGAGGAGATGAGCACCTGGATACAGGCCATCCTGAATGCCAACACTGACCGCTCCGACGTGCAGAGTAGTAACCCCGGCACACCGGCATCTGGGCGCGCTCAGACGCTGCCGGCTGCTGTCATGCTCACCACTGAGTCAAGTCCCGGCAAGAGAGAGAAGGACAAAGAGAAGGAGAAGGAGAAACGCTTCAGTCTATTCAGCAAGAAGAAACAGTAGAGCGCTGAAGGCACTTTGGTGAAACGGACCGGTCCGATCCCGACCCGCGCTCCGACGCAGGAAATGCCTTATTTAGCTTTAGCTATTTCTCATTACTCGCCGCCAGCTGGAACGTGAACTGACACCTGCGTACGAGCGTGAGTCCAGGTGTGAGCTTCATGAAGGTCTCGTCAGAGGACAGGCGAGGACGTCCCTCACCTGTCCTCTGCCGAGACCTTCATGAAGCTCAACAGCTGTCAGAACGACCAGTCATTAACCTCCCGACACTTCCCGTTCCCTCAAACTGCCGTTCAGTGTTTAAACAGACGGTTACTTTTCATCTTCAGAGTTCAGCATCATGAAACCAAAACAAACAAATGAACCTGATGGTGACATCACTGCTTATGTTGACATCACTGCTGATGTCACCACTGAACAGCCAGTGGCGGGGGTTGACGGCTTTTGAGCAGAAACTGAAGTTTCACCAAAGTGTGCAGTCAGGTTGTTTTTGTGTTGTTTCCTTCACATGGTTGTCTGGTCAGCTGATGAGGCGACGCCCTGCCTGAGAGCGTGCGGCGGCTGCGTGACGTCAGATCAACGCTTGCCATCATTTGTTGATTTATTGTTAATGTCTGAACCGCCGCCTGTCGCTCTCTTGCATTGACGTCGCCGGAGACCACTCTGTTTTCTTTCTTCATTTCATTTTATTTTTCTATTTTTCCATTTGTTTTTTACAATTGTTTCTGTGGCGCTGTCCTCAGACAGCCTCTGTTCTTCCTCTGCTGTTGAGAAATTGGACCAATAGTGCATTTTGTTTATTATTTTTGAAGGTTTTTTTGTTCTTTTTCGTCTTAAAAACAGCCAATCACCTTTGAGGAGCCGTATGATGTAAAATATCCACATTGCATGCTTCATCGGGCAGCGAGCGCCGCCTGAGACATTCACCTGAAACTAAGAGTCTCCTCATTTTTTATCCTTTTCTTTGGTTCTGATGTTTCCTGTCCGGATTATGAAGGTCGGCGTGTATAACGGACACGTAAAGCATTGCTTTGGGTGGCAGACGTACGTCGTGTACCGTCGTCAGGCAGAGAAATGAAGGTTGCTTGCTTCTCATTCAGATTTTCTGCTCTTTGATACTCGTGTTGCTCTGCGTCACTGTATATCTATTGTACTGAACATGTATGGAAGTTAACGCCATCTTACTGCACAATCACAAACATCTATAGGAATGAAGACGCTGTTTGAGGCGAATATTTAAAGTTAGAACATAAAGGCTTTTCTCATGTATGAAACTGCACCTGTAGACTTTAAAGCTCTCTCTCTGTCAAATATGTGCGATGTCATTAAAGCTTTTAAACTTTAAATGTTCCTGTTTCCTCATTTTACACCCCAGCTGCTGACATCATCATTAGTTCACCTGAGTCAAATATGGTGTAACCACAGTTAGCGCTTTGCTACTTATCAATTTTTCTTTATAAAGTCTGTAAGTCACCTCGCTACTGGCACATTATTATTATAGACAAAATGTGTTGACATTAGCATTAATGCTATCAGGTACCGTTAGCTTGTATAAAAAATATTATTAGCTTCTGTCAGAGGGCGGCCTCGTCACGGACAGTCTCTGAAGTTCAATGACAGCCTCTGGTCGTCATGGATGGTCTCTGGTCGTCACGGACAGTCTCTGAAGTTCAATGACAGCCTCTGGTCGTCACGGACAGTCTCTGAAGTTCAATGACAGCCTCTGGTCGTCACGGATGGTCTCTGGTCGTCACGGACAGTCTCTGAAGTTCAATGACAGCCTCTGGTCATCACGGATGGTCTCTAGAGGTCAGTGAGGGCCTCTGGTCATTATACGGACAGTCTCTAGAGGTCATGGACGGTTTCTGGAGGTCACGGAGGTCTCTGATCATGATGGTCTCTGGAGAACACAGATGGTCACTGATCATGGCGCTCTCTGGTCGTCATGGACGGTCTCTGGAGGTCGCGGATGGTCTCTGGTCGTCATGGACGGTCTCTGGAGGTCGCGGATGGTCTCTGGTCGTCATGGACGGTCTCTGGAGGTCGTGGATGGTCTCTGGTCGTCATGGACGGTCTCTGGAGGTCGTGGATGGTCTCTGGTCGTCATGGACGGTCTCTGGAGGTCGCGGATGGTCTCTGGTCGTCATGGACAGTCTCTGGAGGTCGTGGATGGTCTCTGGTCGTCATGGATGGTCTCTGGAGGTCGCGGATGGTCTCTGGTCGTCATGGACAGTCTCTGGAGGTCGTGGATGGTCTCTGGTCGTCATGGACGGTCTCTGGAGGTCGCGGATGGTCTCTGGTCGTCATGGACAGTCTCTGGAGGTCGTGGATGGTCTCTGGTCGTCATGGATGGTCTCTGGAGGTCAAGGACGGCCTCTGTTGAATCCAATTGAGGAATTCCATCAGCTGCAATACTACACCTCCCATGATGCACCGCGGGCTCAGCACAGAGTGATCTGATTCATGAAGCCGCCGCGCTCCGAGCGGATGTGTGCTAAGACCGCACCTGACCGAAGGCGGGAAGCTCGCGGAGGTTAGCGCGAAGGAGACCGGAACCTGGGGCATGGATTTCAAAATAAAATCGAGCTTGCAATAAGAAACGCATCAAAGTCAGATAACTGTCTTCAAAATACACGCAGAAATATAACACGAATACTGTCACACTGATCCGCCCAAAACATCTAATTTATGTAATCAGATCTGACCTGTAAATTATGTCTTTACTAACGTTTATATTTCTACTCAAATGGCATAAAGATGAAATCGTTTATTTTGAAAGTAACCGGAAGTGCTAAAGTTAATCCTGTCGGTGTTGATGCGGTCGGTGATCCCGGGATCTCCGTTAATATCCCGACTTTCCTTCATCATTTTCTGTTTTTGAACCGGCCAGCTGCCGCGGGTCTCTGCCGGCCCTCAGCGTCTCTCGCCCGGCTCTCAGGAGCAGGTGCAGTCGGTGTCGGACGGTGTGGATGGTGGATTTCTCTGGATGCGGACCGACGGGGATAAATCGGGGCTGTAATCTCCGGATTTCAGCTGGAAACAGTCAACCGACGGCGGCGGGAACCAGCAGAGGGATTTTCTGTGATTTCAGCCTTCAGACGTTCATTGTGAAATTACCGCCAAATAATTTCAGGAATTTAGATTAATTGTTCTGAACGAAACCTCGGAAAGATCAACGGAGATCACAGCGACACCGTAGACTGTTACCCCCGTTTAACGCTCTGTCAGGCGGCTGCTGACACCGACACATGTGGTCTGAACGGGACCCATATTTATATTTATTCATATTTACTCATGTTTATCTTTAATGTGTTCACATTTCTTCATTCATTTCTCAGGTAATAACGTTCTCTTATTAAGAATGTTCCTGCAGGTTCCCGTAACTGCTGTTAGCCCTGTTCTCCTGACATGTAAAGAACCTTCTACTTACATTCAAAGAACCTTCTACTGACATTCAAAGAACCTTCTACTGACATTTAAAGAACCTTCTACTGACATTTAAAGAACCTTCTACTTACATTTAAAGAACCTTCTACTTACATTCAAAGAACCTTCTACTGACATTTAAAGAACCGTCTACTGACATTCAAAGAACCTTCTACTTACATTTAAAGAACCTTCTACTGACATTCAAAGAACCTTCTACTGACATTTAAAGAACCTTCTACTGACATTCAAAGAACCTTCTACTGACATTTAAAGAACCTTCTACTGACATTTAAAGAACCTTCTACTGACATTCAAAGAACCTTCTACTGACATTTAAAGAACCTTCTACTGACATTCAAAGAACCTTCTACTGACATTTAAAGAACCTTCTACTGACATTCAAAGAACCTTCTACTGACATTTAAAGAACCGTCTACTGACATTCAAAGAACCTTCTACTGACATTCAAAGAACCTTCTACTTACATTCAAAGAACCTTCTACTGACATTCAAAGAACCTTCTACTTACATTCAAAGAACCTTCTACTGACATTCAAAGAACCTTCTACTGACATTTAAAGAACCTTCTACTTACATTCAAAGAACCTTCTACTGACATTTAAAGAACCTTCTACTGACATTTAAAGAACCTTCTACTGACATTCAAAGAACCTTCTACTGACATTCAAAGAACCTTCTACTGACATTCAAAGAACCTTCTACTTACATTCAAAGAGCCTTCTACTAACATTTAAAGAACCTTCTACTGACATTTAAAGAACCTTCTACTAACATTTAAAGAACCTTCTATTGACAATGTAAAGAACCTTCTACTTACATTCAAAGAACCTTCTACTGACATTTAAAGAACCTTCTACTAACATTTAAAGAACCTTCTATTGACAATGTAAAGAACCTTCTACTGACATTTAAAGAACCTTCTACTAACATTTAAAGAACCTTCTATTGACAATGTAAAGAACCTTCTACTGACATTTAAAGAACCTTCTACTAACATTTAAAGAACCTTCTATTGACAATGTAAAGAACCTTCTACTTACATTCAAAGAACCTTCTACTGACATTTAAAGAACTTTCTACTAACATTTAAAGAACCTTCTATTGACAATGTAAAGAACCTTCTACTGACATTTAAAGAACCTTCTACTAACATTTAAAGAACCTTCTATTGACAATGTAAAGAACCTTCTACTGACATTTAAAGAACCTTCTACTGACATTTAAAGAACCCTCTACTGACATTTAAAGAACCTTCTACTAACATTTAAAGAACCTTCTACTGACATTTAAAGAACCCTCTACTGACATTTAAAGAACCTTCTACTAACATTTAAAGAACCTTCTACTGACATTTAAAGAGCCTTCTACTGACATTTAAAGAACCTTCTATTGACAATGTAAAGAACCTTCTACTGACATTTAAAGAACCTTCTACTGACATTTAAAGAACCTTCTACTGACATTTAAAAAACCCTCTACTGACATTGAAGAACCTTCTACTGACATTAAAGAACCTTTTTCTTAAAGTTTCAAGAACCTTCTAACTGACATTTAAAGAACCTTCTACTTGACATTTAAAGAACCTTCTACTGACATTTAAAGAGCCTTCTACTGACATTTAAAAAACCTTCTACTGACATTTAAAAAACCTTCTACTGACATTTAAAGAACCTTTTTTCTTACAGTTCAAGAACCTTCTACTGACACTTAGAGAACCCCTATTAGGACTGTTCTACTTGGATTTAACCTTCACGGTCACCTTCGTCGTCACCCTCATCGGCATCTTCACCTTCGTCATCATCAGGATGACTTTCATCAAACAGATTTTACAGTTTCTTGGATGTAGCGCTGTGCTGCCAGCTAAAGCTTATCTAGTTTTGTAGTCCTGAAGCACTGACATCATCAGTCCACCTGTGACACAGTGATTTGTTTTGGCAGTGAGCCTACAGGTTGGAATTATGGGAAGTGCAGTTGGATGTTCCGCTGTTAGAGAGACTACAATGATGAACTACAGTTCCAATCAGCATTAGGACCAGCAGCAGGTTTGGATGGACTCAGGTCTGACTGAGTCTTCATCGCCGTCACAGAGGACGAACCTGTTCTCAACTCGCCAGACTTCCTGTCCTTTTTTCATGGATCTTTAACATTGATGTTCCAACATGTCAGATAAGACGGCGCCGCGCTGCCAGCTGAGGCTGGAGTGGATTCACGGGTACAGAGGTCACCAGTGTCGGAATAACCTGTACTACACTGCGGGAAAAGAGGTGGTCTACTTCGTGGCTGGGGTGGGTGTGGTATACAACACGAGAGAACACACCCAGAAGTTCTACCTGGGACACAACGATGACATCATCAGGTGATGCCGCTGTGCTTTGTATGCTAGATGAACCATTTACACTGCTGCTGTCTGTCTGTAGGAGGCGCTCACAGCATCTCACCGTCTATGTTTAAATGTCTCCTCACCTGTCTCTCTCTCCTCCACTTCACCTGTTTCCCTCTCCTCACCTGTCTGTCTCTCAGTCTGGCGATCCATCCAGACAAGATCCAGGTGGCAACAGGTCAGTGGGGTAAGGACCCATTCATCTGTATCTGGGACACATACGCCATGCAAACAGTGTCCATCCTGAGGGACGCCCACACACACGGAGTGGCCTGTTTGGCCTTCGACTCTGATGGCCATGTGAGACCATGCTCCCTCACGATGATGTCAGAGTTACAGATGACAGACGTTCCCGCTGCAGTGACTCTGGATGTTTGTTTTGGTCTCATAGCGTCTGGCGTCGGTTGGGTCTGGATGCCAAGAACACGCTGTGTGTCTGGGATTGGAGAAGAGGACGAGTCCTCGCACGGCAACCGACACTCAGACCGGGTATGACACACATTCATTTACACTGAGGTTTAGTCCACCTTAGTCCAGTTTATCAGATCAGATTTTATTTGTACAGCCCAAAGTCACAAACACATTTCTCCTCAGAGGCTTCACAGTCTGTACAGGCAGTGACTCCCTCTGTCCTTAGACCCTCGGTTCCCCTTTAACAGGGAAAACATGTGGAAGAAAGCTCAGGAAGAGCCACAGAGGAGGGATCCCTCTGCCAGGACGGACAGACGTCACATGGATGTCACATGTACAGAACAATCAACACAAACATGTTGTACAATTACAATGAATGATAGAATGATTACAGCAGCAGCTGTGATAGAGAGACACAGATGCACAGCAGCAGTAAATCATTAACTACAAACTGTGATGGAGAGATGGGAGCAATAATGGCAGTAATAATATATGTAGTGGACGTCATGCAGGACCACAGCAGCAGCCACGATCCAGGAGAACCTGCTGGACGAGAAGCACAGAGACTCAGGGAAGAAGTTTAGTTAGTAACATTAATGAGACAGGTATGTTTACATGTGGCGGTGGTGATGGGACCTTAATCAAATCAAATCAAGTTTATTTGTATAGCCCTTTACAATATCTAAACGGTACCCAAAGTGCTTTACAACAAAGTCATAAAAACAATACATAACAAACAAATAAAAATCATTTTAAAAAGGCGTCAGACTTTAGTCCACTTTGGTCCACTTTAGTTCAGCTTGTCCTGACCCTGATCCTGGTCCTTCGTGTCCTGCAGATCTTTGACGTGGCCTGGGATCCGTTCCAGCCGAGCCGCCTGGTCAGCTGTGGAGTCAAACACATCAAGGTGAGACAGGAAGTTCAGACTGTGATGTCACAGATGGTGATCATGTGACCTCCTGGTTATTGATGCTCAGTCAGCTGTTTGAACATGTGTGTGAATAAGGAGGACCCTTGAATAAGGAGGACAGATTCGAAGCATCAAAGTTAAGTTGAATTTATTGTTCTTGTACAAGAGGAGCGTTTCACAGTGCAACACCTAATGGGTTAGAAAAAGGCTCCCTGAGGAGCTCTGACAGTTGGTTCGGTCTCCGCCATTGCCAAGTGTTAACAGACAATTTGCATATATAACTTGCAAACAGTTATTCTTCAACATGCCCCTAATCTACATGTCCCCTCTCTGACCTGTCTCTGACCATTGTTCGGTCCTCTATTTATACATTAACCCTAAACTTGACCTCAACCCTGCCAGTCTCAGTAAGACATGTAATAAATAGGAACTCACAAACATTGTATAGTTTGAAACATCTAAATAGCAGTGTAATCCTAATTTTTATAACAGTGTGTACTGTGTGTAGTTCTGGACTCTGTGCGGGAACGCTCTGACTCCAAAGAGAGGGATCTTTGGGAAGACGGGTGACCTGCAGACCATCCTGTGTGTCTCTGCAGCCAAAGATGAGCTGACGTACTCCGGAGCTCTGAACGGTGACGTCTACGTGTGGAGAGGAATCAGTCTGATCAGGACTGTACAGGCCGCACACGGGGTACACACGCTGTATATATGTTCATATATACTTATATTTATATGGAGGTATCTATAATGTGTGCATTTAAATCTGTTTCAGGGCGGGAATCTTCAGCATGCACGCCTGTGAGGAAGGATTCGCCACAGGAGGGCGAGACGGCTTGCATCCGAACTGTGGGACGTGGACTTCAAACCGATCACCAAGATCGACCTGAGGGAGGCGGAGCAGGGATACAAAGGTCTGATCCACCCACTCACCTGGACACTTCCTGTACACTTTGAATTGGTTTGAAACTTTGTTCATGGTGGGAAGCTGGTGACAGGTTGTGTTGTTGTCTCAGCAAAGTAACTTAAAGAGAGAAGTAACTGATTACTTCTTGTCGGACAAAACAACACCTAAAGACATCACCTTGAACCTGAGCTGGGCAGTTCTCATGGTCAGGTGTGCTCTGTTGCAGGTCTGTCAATCCGCAGTGTTTGCTGGAAGGCTGACCGGGATCCTGGCGGGAACACAAGACAGCGAGATCTTCGAGGTCATGGTCCGAGACCGGGACAAACCAGTTCTGTTGATGCAGGGTCACAGCGAGGGCGAGCTGTGGGCGCTTGACCTGCACCCCAAGCAACCGGTCGCCGTCACCGGGAGCGACGACCGCTCCGTCAGGTCGGGCTGGCCCACCAACACCTGACTGTCCCTCACTTGTATGTCCCTCACCTGTATGTCCCTCACCTGTATGTCCCTCACCTGACTGTCCCTCACCTGTATGTCCCTCACCTGACTGTCCCTCACCTGACTGTCCCTCACCTGACTGTCCCTCACCTGTATGTCCCTCACCTGACTGTCCCTCATCTGTATGTCCCTCACCTGACTGTCCCTCACCTGACTGTCCCTCACCTGACTGTCCCTCACCTGTATGTCCCTCACCTGTATGTCCCTCACCTGACTGTCCCTCATCTGTATGTCCCTCATCTGACTCTCCCTCACCTGACTGTCCCTCACCTGACTGTCCCTCACCTGACTGTCCCTCACCTGTATGTCCCTCATCTGACTGTCCCTCACCTGACTGTCCCTCACCTGACTGTCCCTCACCTGACTGTCCCTCACCTGACTGTCCCTCACCTGTATGTCCCTCACCTGTATGTCCCTCACCTGACTGTCCCTCACCTGACTGTCCCTCACCTGTATGTCCCTCACCTGTATGTCCCTCACCTGACTGTCCCTCACTTGTCTGTCCCTCGCCGGTCTGTTCCTCACCTGTCTGTCTCTCACCTGTCTGTCTCTCAGGCTGTGGAGTCTTCCTGACCACACTCTCCTGGCTCGCTGTAACATGGAGGAATCAGTCCGGAGCGTCTCATTTAATAATGATGGATCTCAGCTTGCTCTGGGCATGAAGGACGGATCCTTCACCGTGCTGCGTGTCAGGTGACCTTAGGGTGACATCCAGCCACGTCTTTTTTCAAAGCTGAGATGAATATAATTTCATTTGAGGAAGCTGAAGTTGAGCTAATGAACCGTTGTTTCAGGGACATGACAGAGGTTGTACACATCAAAGACAGGAAGGAAGTGATCCACGAGCTGAAGTTCTCACCAGATGGTTCTTTCCTGGCGGTGGGATCAAATGGACGGGCTTGTAGATGTCTATGCTGTCGCTCAGCGATACAAGAAGGTCGGTGAGTGCAGCCGCTCGGCCTCCTTCATCACCCACCTGGACTGGTCAGTCGACAGCCGCTTCCTGCAGACCAATGATGGCGCTGGAGAGCGGCTCTTCTACAGAATGCCAGGTAGTATCTTAGTAGTACATCAGAACTTACTTAGACTGGACTTAGGACTTACCTTCACTTACCTCCCACATACCTCTGTGGTTCTGACCTTTGACCTCCTGTGTCCGGCAGCAGGGAAGCTGGTTCCTAAGGAGGAGGGCAAAGGGGATCCACTGGATGACGTGGACGGGTGTTGTTGGGACGGAAGTGAATGGTATCTGGCCCAAATACTCAAATGTCACCAATGTGAACTCTGTGGACGCTAACTACAGCAGTGCTGTGCTGTGACCGGAGACGAAATGGGGCCTCGTCAAACTCTTCAGGTTCCCGTGCCTCAAGAAGGGTTTGTCTGACATATGTATTTCCACTGCAGGAACCTGGACACCTTTTAAGACATTGTTTCACTTAGAGGAGTGTCCCTCTGTCTTTTTCCTCAAACAGGAGCCAAATTTAAGAAGTACATCGGTCACTCAGCACATGTGACAAACGTTCGTTGGTCCAACGACCTGCAGTGGGTCATCAGCACTGGCGGAGCTGACCACGCTGTCTTCCAGTGGAGGTTCCTGCCAGAGGGCGTCATGAACGGTGTCCTTGAACCCCTCCTCCAAGGTAACATCAGCATGTATCATTTATAACTCATGTATCATAAAATACGTGTGAATCTTGAGTCACACAGAAATGTGAACACTCAGCTGTCTTCACCTCCAACTTTAAAAAGCAAACTTCAAATTAGCCTGGTGTTAAAGTTTTTCCCGCCTGTTGTCTTCAGAGGGTTACGCTGACTCGAACAGCGGAGAGTCAGACTCAGATGTGTCGGACGTCCCAGAACTCGACTCGGACATCGAACAGGAAGCTCAGACCAGCTATGAACGTCAGGTGACCAGAACACAGACCAGTCACATGCCGGCTGTCTGTCTGTCTGTCTGACTCACCTGTCTGTCTCTCTGTCTACAGGTGTATAAAGAAGACCTGCCTCAGCTGAGGAAGAAGCTGATTGGATCCCTCAAAGCGGCAGAAAGCTCCAGAGGAGGGACTATCGTCTGCAGTTTGTTCACGGGTAAAACACTGAACACAGACAGGCAGAGAGACAGGCAGAGAGACAGGTATCAGGGCTTGCAAGTGACCTTTATTGTGGCGGTCTTGTTTGCAGGTATCGGGGCTTTGACTGTCGTAACAACCTGTTCTACAGTCAGGCAGGTGAGGTTGTGTACCACGTGGCTGCCGTCGCTGTCATCTACAACCGCCTGCAGCACAGTCAGAGGTTTTACCTCGGCCATGATGATGACATCCTCAGCCTCGCCGTCCACCCGCTCAAAGACTATGTGGCCTCCGCACAGGTACGCTGGGCCAATGGGAGCGCAGCATGTTCTCGTGAGGCTGACTGAGAGTGTTTCTGATTGGCTGTCTGTTTTTCAGGTGGGCAGAGACCCAGCTGTCCATGTGTGGGACGTCCAGACTCTAAAGTGTCTCTCTCTGCTCAGAGGACACCACGGCAGAGGAGTGTGTGCGCTGGACTTCACAGGTAACAACACCTGGAAACACCTGGGAACACATGAAAACACCTGTAACTTAAGCACCATTTGTTATCTCTGTCTCTCTGCCTGTCTGTCTGTCTCTCTGCCTGTCTGTCTGTCTCCCTGCCTGTCTGTCTGTCTCTCTGCCTGTCTGTCTCTCTGTCTGTCTTTCTGCCTGTCTGTCTTTCTGCCTCTGTGTCTCTGCCTGTCTGTCTCTTAGTGGATGGGAAGAGTTTGGTCTCTGTGGGAATCGATGATTTTCACTCCATCGTGATCTGGGACTGGAAGAAAGGAGAGAGACTGGCCAAGGCCAGGTAAACATACCTGTCTGCTGCTCACACCTCTGACCCTGTGACCTCTGACCCTGTGACCTCTGACCCTATGACCTCTGACCATGTGATCACTGACCCTGTGACCTCTGACCCTGTGACCTCTGACCCTATGACCTCTGACCATGTGATCACTGACCCTGTGACCTCTGACCCTGTGATCTCCGACCCTGTGACCTCTGACCCTGTGATCTCCGACCCTGTGACCTCTGACCCTGTGACCTCTGACCATGTGATCACTGACCCTGTGACCTCTGACCATGTGATCACTGACCCTGTGACCTCTGACCCTGTGACCTCTAACCCTGTGACCTCTGACCATGTGATCACTGACCCTGTGACCTCTGACCATGTGATCACTGACCCTGTGACCTCTGACCCTGTGACCTCTAACCCTGTGACCTCTGACCCTGTGACCTCTGACCATGTGATCACTGACCCTGTGACCTCTGACCCTGTGACCTCTAACCCTGTGACCTCTGACCATGTGATCACTGACCCTGTGACCTCTGACCCTGTGATCTCCGACCCTGTGACCTCTAACCCTGTGATCTCCGACCCTGTGACCTCTGACCATGTGATCACTGACCCTGTGACCTCTGACCATGTGATCACTGACCCTGTGACCTCTGACCCTGTGACCTCTAACCCTGTGACCTCCGACCCTGTGACCTCTGACCATGTGATCACTGACCCTGTGACCTCTGACCCTGTGACCTCTGACCCTGTGACCTCTGACCCTGTGATCACTGACCCTGTGACCTCTGACCCTGTGACCTCTAACCCTGTGACCTCTGACCCTGTGATCTCCGACCCTGTGACCTCTAACCCTGTGATCTCCGACCCTGTGACCTCTGACCATGTGATCACTGACCCTGTGACCTCTGACCATGTGATCACTGACCCTGTGACCTCTGACCCTGTGACCTCTGACCTGCAGCGGTCATAAGGAAAAGATCTTCGTGGTGCGCAGTAATCCGTTCAGGACGGACAAACTTCTGACTGTCGGCATCAAACACATCAAGTTCTGGCAACATTCAGGTACATCACCTGAGTCACCTGATGTCGTAACACCTGATAATGATCATGTGATTAAAACATCTGTACAGTTTTTAATGATCATTAGGACTGAATATTTTTTTACTTTAGTGACTTAAGATTGAATCAAAACAAAAAAATGTAACATTATTAACTTTATAATAATTACAATAAGCTTTTTATGTGAAGCCTCTGGATCCAGTCTTTATGCTAAGCTAGGCTAGCTGTGAGGCTTTTCCGCTCTCGTCCTGCAGGTGGCGGTCTGACGTTCAGACGGGGGATCTTTGGTAACCTGGGGAAGCAGGAGACGATGATGTCGGCGTGTTACGGCTGCTCAGAGGACCTCGTGTTCTCTGGAGCCACTAATGGAGACGTTTACATCTGGAGAGACACAACGCTCATCAAAACTGTCAAAGCCCACGATGGCCCAGTGTTTGCCATGTGCTCCCTGGACAAGGTAACACCTGGATCAGGTGTACCACTAGTCTGAACGTTTGATGAACGTTTTGTGGATATTGTGAAGCGTGCTTGTCTGAAGCTCGCTGTTTGTTCCCTTTGTTACGTTCACTGACCAGGGCTTTGTGACGGGGGGAAAGGACGGCGTCGTGGAGCTGTGGGACGACATGTTTGAGAGATGTTTGAAGACTTATGCCATCAAGAGAGCTGCTCTCTCTCCAACATCCAAAGGTCTGACTCCTCCGTCATCCTCCATCATCTCAGACGTTTCTTTTTTTTTTGTATCAGAGCTGCTGACTCCAAACCAACTGGCTAAGACAGACCGAGACCAACTGAGAAACAGGCCGAGACACAGACCAAGAGACAGAGACTGAAACCGACTGAGAGAGACCGAGACACAGACAGAGAGACTGAGACAGACTGAGACGCAGACAGACATAGACTGAGACATGGAGGACTCTGCAGGCCTCTGGAGGACTCCGCAGAGTCTAAAAGAGTCTCTGTGTGTTTCAGGTCTGCTGCTGGAGGACAACCCGTCCATCAGAGCCATCACTCTGGGTCATGGTCACATCCTGCTGGGAACAAAGAACGGAGAAATCCTGGAGATCGACAAGAGTGGACCAATGACGCTGCTGGTTCAGGTGTGACCCACAGAAATAAATAAACACAAATATGTGCTGTAGATATACAAATGTATATAAATATGTACTGTAAATATATATATTAATCACCAAATTCAAGAAAGTGATTCCTTCAGCATTGAAATCACTGCCATGTCTCAATGTAGCAGAGGACTTGTCTGCTTCCTTTAGCCCCTCACAAATAGATCAATCTTAAAACCTACAGGAAGGCTCTCCGTAATGCCAGAACAGGACTCAAAGGACTCATATCTGTCCTCGTCCTGTTAGATCTTAGTGCTGCATTTGACACCATAGACCATCAGATTCTTTTACAGACACTGGAACATCAGATTGGCATCAAAGGAACCGCCCTAAGCTGGTTTAGGTCGTATTTCTTAGATCGATCTCAGTTTGTCCACGTCAATGATGAATCCTCCATGCATACCAAAGTCTGTCATGGAGTCCCACAAGGTTCTGTACTAGGACCACTTTGTTTTGTTATGCTGACGACACCCAATTATATTTATCAATCAAGCCTGAAACTAATCAGTTAACTAATCAGTTAACTAGTTGGATGACCTACAATGTTAAATTCAGACAAAACTGAAGTTCTTGTAAACACCTCAAACACAGACCCAAACACCTCAGAAAAGTCTCTTTCCGGTCACCGGTTACAGTCAAACATAAATATGTGCTGTGAATATATAAATATATATAAACATGTACCATAAATATATAAATATATGTATACATCAATTTTGGTACAAGGATGGTCTTCATTACTCCGCTTGTTATTTGACTGCTGACTGATGACCTCTCTTGTCATTTCCTGTTAACACCTCTGTGTTGTGTTCAGGGTCACATGGAGGGGGAGGTGTGGGGTTTGGCGGCTCACCCTCTACTTCCTGTCTGTGCCACTGTCAGCGACGACAAAACTCTGAGAATCTGGGAACTGTCGGCCAATCACCGCATGATCGCCGTCCGCAAGCTCAAGAAGGGTGAGCGGCAGGAAGTGTTGACAACCTATCTCTGATCACATGATTTACATGCCATGACGTGTGTGTTTGTATGTGTGTGTGACCTGTCAGGTGGGCGGTGCTGCGCCTTCTCTCCAGACGGTAAAGCTCTGGCGGTCGGGCTAAATGACGGCAGCTTCCTGGTGGTGAATGCTGACACGCTGGAGGACATGGTCACCTTCCACCACCGCAGGGAGCTCATCTCAGACATCCGCTTTTCCCAAGGTACCTGGACTCAGCAAACAGATGTGACAGGTGATGGAGGTGATTGGTCAGGGGGTGATGAGTCACGGCTCTGTGTTTCAGATGTGGGGAAGTACCTGGCTGTGGCGTCCCATGATTCCTTTGTGGACATCTACAACGTCCTGACCAGTAAGAGAGTCGGCATCTGTAAAGGAGCCGGCAGCTACATCACACACATCGACTGGGACTCCAGAGGTGAGCACTCCTGTACTCACCTGTGCCCCCGTTAGCAGGAGACGCTAATGTTACATGTTAGCAAATATTTAGGAAGCAAGTAAGGAAGGCAGGCAGTATGTTGGAATCTAACCAGATTGTTGTCATTCATTAAAATCTTTAATAGTTAAACTTTATAAATGTGTGATGTCATGGTTACTGTTTCTGTGTGTTGTGGACAGGTAAACTGCTGCAGGTGAACACCGGAGCTAAAGAGCAGCTTTTCTTTGAGGCTCCGCGAGGACGCAAACAGAACATCAGCGTGTCGGAGGTCAGATGTCCGACTGTCTTTGAACTTGTCATGTTGTCATGTATGTACACAAACTTGTTGGATGTTGGTGTGTTACCAGTTTGAGAAGCTGGACTGGGCCGGCTGGACGTCGGTACTGGGTCCAACCTGTGAGGGAGTATGGCCGACACTCAGCTTCGTCAACGCCGCATCGCTCACCAAAGATCGCAAACTGCTCGCCACCGGAGACGACTTCGGCTTCCTCAAACTGTTTAGCTTCCCGTCCAGAGTGAGTGAGTGTGTGTGTGTGTGTTTGTTTGTGTGTTTGCTGATTTGCTAAATAGTTTGATTAAACCTGCTGCTTGTTTTGGTTCAAGGTGACCTCTGACCCTCAGATTGATGGTCATGTGACTTTTTTCAGGTGTTTAATGATGATCATGCGATCGTTGTCATGGAAACACTATGACTTTTCTTTATTTCAGGGCCAGTTCGCCAAGTTTAAGAAGTACGTGGGTCACAGCACGAATGTGACGAATGTCCGCTGGTCCAATGATGACTCCATTCTGCTGTCTGTGGGCGGGGCTGACACGGCGCTGATGATCTGGACCAGAGAGCCACCAGGTCACAAAGAGAGCAAAGCTGTGGATAGCGAGGAGTCAGATGACGACACTGAGGAGGATGGAGGGTAACACAGACAGGAAACAGGACGGAGCTTTTGATTGGTCCAGACACAAGCCTGGAAAAGTCTTAAAGCTGTCAAATGTTTGATATTGTTTTCAGGGTACGACAGCGACGTGGCGCGGGAGAGAAGGTGGTGGACTACGTCACCAAGATCTACTCTGCGAGCATCAGGAACATGTCAGGAACCAGACCGCACCTGCAGCACCGGGAGCTTCCTGTGGAGGAGAGGGTACCATGTGATATCACATATGGACGCACTTTTTACCTGATGCTACCTTAACTGTTCACAACTCGTTTCCTGTTCAGGCCTCCGGTGAGTCGAGCCACGCCACTGCCCGACAAGTTGCTGAGGAACAACGTGACCAAGAAGAAGAAGGTGGTAGAGGTCAGTACAAGCTCCGGCATTCGCCTGCTGACTCGGTGGAGCGGCGCTGACCACCTCTTTGTATTTTCAGGAGCTCGTACTGGAGCACGTCTTCGGCTACAGAGGTTTCGACTGCCGCAACAACCTGCATTACCTCAATGACGGAGCTGACATCGTCTTCCACACTGCTGCGGCCGTGGTCATCCAGAACCTGTCGGCCGGTCAGTCCACCTCTTAGCCTCAAACTTCACATGTTGTTGAATGATGACATCACACTTGCTGCTTCCTGTCCTGACAGGAACTCAAAGTTTCTACCTGGAACACACAGACGACATCCTTTGTCTGACGGTCAACCAACACCCCAAATACCAAAACATCATCGCTACAGGACAGATTGGTGAGTTTCCTGTTACTTGTAGAATTAGCATCGAACAAACATGAACTGCTAAGAGTCTGCAGGAAACAGGAAGTAGAGTTCATGAAACAGGAAGTAGTGTTCAGTTTACTTCCTCATTTTTACATCTTTCCTATAAAAACACTCAGATAGTGAGGGGCTTGCCGTGGACACTGATTGGTGTTCACAGCAGCCAATAGTGTTACACCCCCACCACTATGGACTGCAGCTAGTTCTATGAGCGAGCATCAACGTCTACCTTCCAGTGAACACGGCCAGACCGAACAGAACCTCTGAACCAGCAGTGTCCAGTCTAACAGTGAACACAGCAACAGAACTTCTGAACCAGCAGTGTCCAGTCTAACAGCGAAGCCTATCAAGGTGGTTCATATCTGAGGCTTTTCAAGTGAGGTCAGTCATGGGGCTGGTCAGCTCTTTTTTGGTCTTTGGCCCCGGGCAGGCTGCAATTGCTGCTGTCCTGGTGGTAGTGGTACCCAGATACCATACCTCCCTTCATTCAGTTGCACACTTCTTCGGGTTGGCCGTGAGCCCTGCCTGCCTCAGTGACTGGCCACCTGCCACACATGCTCCACTCAGGTGTACTGTGGATGATCACGTGCAGCACCCGGTCCATGAGGCGAACAACCCAAACAGAAGTATAATGTGACCACAAAGGGTCCTTGCCACTTGGCAAGTAATTTGGAATTAGATGATGGGAGGGGCACTGAGGGTCTAAAGGACAGAGGGTGTCACCCCCTGTACAGATTGTAAAGCCTTCTGAGGCAAAATGTGTTTTGTGACTTTGGGCTGTACAAATAAAATTTGATTTGGTTTGATTTGAAACAGTGCCACCGCACTCACTCTCTGCAGAGATTGAGTGCGGTGGCACTGTTTCAAATCCAGAGGCACTGCCTCTGGAACACAAAGCAATATCCACATGCGCACCAGTGAAATGGCCCGATGAGGTCCATTCCAATTCATTCAAATGGGACGTCAATCAGTGGTAATGGGCACAAAGGCGCTCTTGGGATGGCCGGCTGGTTGACCAAATGGCTTGAACCCAGGCCAATCAGTACCCAGAATCATGGGGTGTGCCAAGGGGGAACTAACTTCTGCCTTAAAGCTATGCTTTTTATTCTTAAACCAAATTTCCGCTGGTACCACAGGGTATCTGTGGATGTCCCAAAGTACACACTTAATATCCACTCAACCAGCCTCTTTCAAAGTCCCGGGTCAAATCAGGTTCTGGTGAACTGAATGCAGGTGCACTGCTCTCCTGAGCCATCTCCACACCTGTCCCCTGCAGCTGATGCACCACGCATGGTGACTGTAGCAGCCCTCACAATCACTCATAGACTGGATCAAAAAGGATGGCTCGGTTCTGTTGGGTTAGACAGACTCTGGTTCTGTCTCCAGGGTCGACAGATTAAAGTCTTGTTGTTCAGTCGATCAGGCTGTTTCTGCACTTCTGCTACTTTTCGCCCATCACACTTCTTTTTTTGTTTGTCCACTGCTTCCTCATTGTCACCCGCCTCGCCTCATCACCAGGTGACATCGCTGACCTGCCAGGTAAGACCCCGCCCACCTCGTCACCCATCCATTCACACTCATGACTCTGTTGACGGTTGTTTAACCTGTCGGTGTTGTTTGCTCTCGGGTGTGTAGAGGCTGAAGTGTCTGGTGAGTATCAGCGCTCAGGACCTGGATCAGGTCCAGATGAGTTGTTCTGTTTGTAGCTGTGTGTGTCGGTCCATGGACGCTGATGTGGATCAGATGAAAACTACACTATCCATCCACACTGAACCAACTTCTTGTGTCCTAATCCAGTAAAATCAAATGTTCATTTTTATCACAAGTCTGTTATGACACTGACGATGACTGAAGTTTGAAACATTAAACCGAGCTTGTGATTGACTTTTTAACTCACAGTTGCCACTCGCTGTGTTACTATGGCAACCACAGAAACCTCTGTGCTCTGTGACAGGTTTAAATTCAGAGAATATTTGTCTTGACCAAACTGATGCTCCAGGTCCACCACGAACAAGTGTGGATATGATGAACCTTCACTCGGCAAGGCGGAAGACGTATAATGTTTGTTCGATTGTAGAATCTGTAACATTAGTGTGGATGGAAAGCCTTCTCTGTGTGTTTTCAGATGTGTCCATGTTTGTGTGAGCATGGCGACTTATCAGCATGTGAAAGTAGGCTGGGGCGATTAGTGGACCTGTCTGTGGTGTCTGTACAGTGATTCAGAGGCTGCACATGAAGAGACCATGGACCTGGATTTGTTGTACTGATGATGTCGGGTTGTGTTCCCGGTCCTCATTTACTAACCTGAATGAAATAACAGTTAAATTCATTGACAGAGCTCGAAGGAGACTTAACTTAACGTGATGATAGATGATAGAACTGTTTTGGATCTGTGGCGGACAAGATGGATGACATTTGGACTTTGATTGGGAACAGCAATACGGAGTGACTGACTGTTGAGTTAGGTGATCAAGATTCGAGGATGAGGCTGGTACCAGTTTGTAAAAACAAACCAAAGAATAACACAAATCAAAGATGAGTTTCTTGGATTTATGAAAATATTTTGAGGACAGAGGCTCGAGAAATGGCTTGAACCAATGGGCTGAAAATCATAAAAGACACTACAGACCATGAACCTCACCTGGAGACATATCAGCTGTGTGTTATCAGCGAAGAAATATTGTATTTGTATTTTCCTCCGACTCCTGAACATCAGCGACGTAGTGAATGATTCTCAGATAGAGAATGTCTTTACTCCTGAAACTAAGCCTGTTCTCTCTGATATTCAGCGTCTCCCTTGCTGCTCCATTTCCCCCTTTGTTTAATGGTTCCTTACCTCTTCAGTCCTGTGGTTCCCTCATTCCTCTGTATTTTGGTTACTTGGTTCTCTGGTTCATGGTGGTTGTGGTTCTTTCCATGATTTGTGTTTCCATTTTTTCTGCTGTGCCTCTGTTATTTGATTCCTTGGCTCCTTTACTACCTTAGGTCCTTGATTCCTTAGGTTTCCAAGGTTCTTGTCTGGTCATTACCTTGGTACTTTGGCCCTTTGGTTGCACAGGTACTGGCATCCTCTGTTCCTTGATACTGTGGGTCTTAGGTTCTTCAGTCATTTTTTGAATCTCCTTGGTTTCTATAGTCACAAGGATGCTAAGGTCCTTACACAGTCAACCCCATAGTCCTTTGGTTCTAATTCTGGAGATCCCATAAGACTCCACAGTTCCTTGGATCTTAGGTCCTGGGCTCAGGTTAGGTTAAGATGCCATGGTTCCATGGTTCATTGGTCACCGTAATGGGCCTTGGCCATTGATTTCAAGGTCAGCAAGTCCTGTAGTTCTAGGGCTACCTTACTGCCTTAGACCAACAGCTCCACAGTTTGCTTTATGGTTACGTGGTTCCTCAGTTCTTTGGTTCCCATGGTTCTGGTCTCTTCTCTCAGGCCTTGCTCCCTCCATCCATGTGTGGGATGCCCATGACCAAACAGACCTTGTCCATCCTTCGCTGTTGCCATGCTAAGGGTGTTGGCTATATCAACTTCATGCTACAGGAAAGCTGCTGCTCTCTGTGGGAGTGGAGCTTGAACACACCATCACAGTGTGGAGGTGGCAGGAAGGTACAAACTTTAATTTCATATTCTGAAATAATATCTTCCATTACAGAACAGTCTAAAGCAAAGCATAGTGACCTTTGACCTCTTTGCCAGGCACCAAAGTGACCAGTAAAGGTGGCCACACTGAGCGAATCTTTGTGGTGGAGTTCAGACCGGACTCTGACACCCAGTTTGTGTCCGTGGGAATCAAACACCATCAAGTTCTGGACTCTGGTTGGAGGGTCACTCGTCTACAAGAAAGGAGTGATCGGCTCAGTGGAGGACGGTCGTATGCAGACCATGCTGTCTGTCGCCTTTGGTGCTGTAAGATACTTCTCAAGCTTCCTGTTCGGACTTGACTTTTAAAATAGAAGGTATAAATTAAGTCACGTCTGTCTCCTCCAGAACAACCTGACTTTCACAGGCGCTATAAATGGAGACGTGTATGTGTGGAGAGAACATTTCCTGTACGAGTGGTAGCAAAGGCGCACAGTGGTCCGGTCTTCACCATGTACACAACCCTGAGGGATGGACTCATTGTCACTGGGGGGAAAGAACGGCCGTAAGTACCCAAAAATCAACATCTCCCACTAGAGTTCAGAGGTGACAAGTGCAAAGTCAGTCAGTCAGCCATTCAATGTTTGAACTCACCTGTCCTCTGTAACCTCTGACAAATAGCCATTTCCTGATTTTAGTTCAAGATTCTCAAAAAGAAATAGGGGCAACAGTGACCAGCTTTTTATGGCCTGGACTCAGGATGGAGTTGATTTAGCAGATGCTAACCTTCAACAATGTGATGGCCTCACAGCTAGTCAAGGGAAGGATAAGAGTCAGGTGGTCTGTTGAGTAAAGGGACTGCGGAAGTCTGAATGATGAAAATAAAACCATGTTTGCTGGTGACAGGACTAAAGAGGGTGGTGCTGTGAAGCTTTGGGATCAGGAGATGAAGCGCTGCAGAGCGTTTCAGCTGGAGACTGGTCAGCCGGTGGAGAACGTCCGATCCGTCTGCAGAGGGAAGGTGTGTGAGAAACCAATGATGCAGTCAGAGGTTTGCCAGTGTCAACTGTTGTTTGCCGTGGTTCATGTGGATCTTTATGGTAATTTACCTCCAGTTATGGTGCGACCCAGCTACACCGTCCAAATATTTTCAGTCACTGATGTTTTTTTGGTTATAATGTTAGCACAGCACAGACAGACACTGTAATGTACTTAATGAGGTAATATATTCAGATTCTTCAAAGTTAAGTATCTCTGATGTATCTCTATGTCGATGTATCTCTTTTGTTTCTGATGATCCAGGGTAAAATCCTGGTGGGAACTCAAGATGGAGAGATCATTGAGGTTGGAGAAAAGAACGCTGCC